>CM019696.1:33471595-33584858 GCA_009760885.1 Achatina immaculata
AAGAACGGAACAAAACTATATATTTTGAAGATAATTTATTTCTAATTACAAAAATGTTTATGCGACAACAAAAGGATAAAAGTTTTAAAAAATTTCTTAAAAACCACAGCATAACCAAAATGCCCGAGTACCAGTTCTTGCCACCAGCTGCAATTAACACTCCTTTATGCACATATTTATCTCTTATTTTCCGGGCAAGTACTTGTAATTAAAGTTGCTGTAATTTTCTTCCGGTAATGCACTGTTTACGGGGAGATAATTGAAACAGCAATCAAGGGAGAGAATGTTTGAGTACTTTCTAATTTGGCACTTAAGTTTTTTTCTCTTTCTTTCCCCTGTGTTGCGGGTATTCAGGGGAGAGCATTGAACATCTTAATAGTGTAAATCTATAGTTGTTATATTAGTGGAACCTAATTCTCGAAAGAATGTAGGTTGTGTTATTGATGGTACTGGGGTTATACGTAAGAAGACGTACACGTAAGCGTACAGACATTATAAAATCTCGGTCAGCACTTTGGTCAGTATTGATCTTCTGTCGCAGAGATCGATAATTTTGTGTCTCAGCCGAAGTATCTAATTAACTAGACGTGATGATTACAGGTAGAATAGAAAATCATTTTCAGATATCTTTTAAGACAGTTCTTGGATCGTCTTGTCCTGTCGTCCTCCTTATTCATGAAGACGCTGGCGATGGTTTGGACATGTGCTCAGGATGACTGGCGGACCCATTACCAAACATAGCACTAAGATGGACACCATAGGGGAACAGGAAAGGATGAGCAGTAGAGGGCTCACCTGGGCAGGAATGAAAGAAAAAAGCAAAGGGCAGGCTTTTGTGGAAAACCCTTGCGGAAGCCCCGTGTGCTTTGAGCATCTAAAGATTCACAACGAGAATGAGAAAGACAGAGAGAGAGAGAGAGAGTGAAATGGGGTGAGAGAGGATGAGTGAGGCAGAGAGAGAGAGGAAGAGGGAGAGGGGAGAGAGAGAGTGGGAGAGAGAGGCTGTATTATTATTCAGGACTTAAATCCGCCTTTAACTAAAGACATTGCCAAGCAGAAATGAGCAAGTCTTCATAGTCCTTCTCAAAACAAGGTGTAATCAAATTAAAAGTAACATCAAAACAAGGCATAACCAAATTAGACGTCACATCAAAGCAGAGCATAACCAAATTAGAAGTCACATCAAAACAGGACATAACCAAATTAGAAGTCACATCAAAACAGGACATAACCAAATTAAAAGCCACATCAAAACAGAACAAAACCAAATTAAAAGTCGGATATATGAAGATCTTGACTTAGTAGATGATGTGGCACTTCTGGCATAACCACACAAAAGCAAGAGAAACTTCAGATCTGAAGCAAGAATTCAGCTAAACTGGGACTATATATTAACAGACAAAAAAAAAAAAAATAATGAAAAGTAATAGTGCAAGCAATAGACTCATGGTAATCGAGGGAGTCCCATTTGAGGAAGTAGAGTATTTCACATATTTAGGCAACATAGTGGATAAATACGGGGAAACGGAAAGGATGTTAATGCCAGAATAACCAAGGCCAGGACAGCATTTATCCAACTTAACAAAATATGGTCATCTAAGAACATCAAAACAAGAATCAAACTTAGGCTTTTCAATACAAACGTAAAGACTGTCCTACTATATGGTTAAGAGACATGGGTTATGACCAAGACAATACAACAGAGGATACAAACATTCATGAACTACTGCTTGAGGAGGATTTTAAACATTAAATGGCAGGAAAAGATCAGGAACGAGGAGGTCTGGGAAAGGGCAGGACAAGAATGTATGAACCTACAAGTCATGTCTGGGAAGTGGAGGTGGATTGGCCACACTCTGAGGAAACCCGACACCAGCATAGCAAGGCAGATACTGACATGGAATCCTCAAGGAAATAGAAAACGAGGAAGACCTAGACTTACTTGGAGAAGAGAAATTATGACAGTGCTCAGAGACAAGGGATACACATGGAAGGAAGCAGAGAATAATTCCAAGAACAGGGATGGCTGGAGAGCCCTTATCCGTGGGGTATGTTCTCAAGGGAGTGAAAGCCAATGATGATGATGATGATGACGACGACGACGACGAGGACGATAATGATGATGATGATGATATGAAAAGTTTAAGATTGGCAAATAATTGACAAATAATTTGTGCACGTGCCCATACGCCTCAAACTGTTGAACATGTCCTAAAAAAACTGTACCATGTGACACTGAGAGCCAGTTACTGGCCCCGCGAAACCATTCAAGAAGTTACCTTGTATGGTTAGGAACTACCAAAAAAAAAAAGCCAATAAAATTTATCCAAGATACAGAATCACAGATATAGACAGAAAATGAGGGAAAAGAAAACCAAACGTTATTCTGCGTGTAAAATAATTGTCTACAGAGAAATGGACACATTCTGTAAACCTGAACTTTGTACGGAGAACCAAGAATCCAAAAATGCACTCTATACAGAGAACTAAGAATCCAAATATGCAACCTGTACAGAGAACCAAGAATCCAAACTTGCACTCTCTACAGAGAACCAAGAATCCAAACATGCACCCTGTACAGAGAACCAAGAATCCAAACATGCACCCTGTACAGAGAACCAAGAATCCAAACATGCACCCTGTACAGAGAACCAAGAATCCAAACATGCACCCTGTACAGAAAACCAAGAATCCAAACATGCACCCTGTACAGAAAACCAAGAATCCAAATATGCACCCTGTACAGAGAACCAAGAATCCAAACTTGCACTCTGTACAGAGGACCAAGAATCCAAACTTGCACCCTGTACAGGGAACCAAGAATCCAAACTTACACCCTGAGGAAGAGAACATAAAAATTTTTTAGTCACCGTGCAAAAATCTCCTTACAAGAAGATTCATGGAGGCAGCTAACCTCTTTCTTTATGTTGCTAACTATACAGCAGTGAACAAAGACAATTTCTAGGTTCCCTGTCCCGTATTATGTGGCACATTCGGACAAAGGTAAGAAGATTTCCGGGCTTTGTCCCTTATTTTGTTTTAGACAAACTAAGAAGATTTCCAAGCTCTTTGTCCTGTATTCTGTGGTACACTGAGGCAAAGGGTAAGAAAATTTACAGGCTTTGTCCCTTATTTGATGGTACACTCAGAAAAATGGTAAAGAGATTTCCAGGTTCTCCCCTTATTCCGTGTTACTCTCAGACAAAAGGTAAGATTTCCAGGGTGTGTCCTCTATTATATGGTACTCTCAAACAAAAGGTAAGATTTCTATGGTGTGTCTTTTATTATGTGGTACTCTCAGACAAAAGGTAAGATTTCCAGGATGTCCTTTATTATGTGGTACTCTCAAACAAAAGGTAAGATTTCCATGTGTCCTTTATTGTGTGGTACTCAGACAAAAGGTAGCAAGATTTCCATGATGTGTCCTTTATTATGTGGTACTCTCAGACAAAAGGTAAGATTTCCATGATGTATCCTTTATTATGTGGTACTCTCAGACAAAAGGTAGCAAGATTTCCAGGCTCCCTGTCCCGTATTTCGTGGTACACTAAGACAAAAGGTAGCAAGATTTCCAGGCTCCCTGTCCCGTATTTCGTGGTACTCTCAGACAAAAGGTAGCAAGATTTCCAGGCTCCCTGTCCCGTATTTCGTGGTACACTAAGACAAAGGGTACAGCGATTTCCAATCTCTGTCCCTTATTTTGCGGTGCACTCTGACAAAAGGCAGCAGGACTTCCAGTCACTGTCCCTTATTTTGTGACACACTCAGACAAAAGTTAAGATTTCTAGTTTCTCTGTTCCCTATAGTGTGTTATATATTTAGACAACACGGATGTCTGTCTCTTATTTTGTAGTACACTCAGACAAAAAAGGTAAAGAAAATTCAAGTCTGTCTCTCCGTTTTTTTCTGGTACACTCTGACAAAAGGTACATTTTCCAAGGCTCTCTGACCTTCAGTTTGTGGCACACACAGACAAAAGATAAGAAGATTTCAAGACTCTCTGTTCTTTAGTCTACGGCACATCCAGACAAAAGACAAGAAAGTTTGTGGTACATCCAGATAAAAGGTAAGAAAGTTTGCAGCACATCCAGACAAAAGACAAGAAAGTCTGTGCTACTTCCAGACAAAAGGTAAAAAAAAATTGTAGTACATCCAGACAAAAGACAAGAAAGTCTGTGCTATTTCCAGACAAAAGGTAAAAAAATTTGTAGTACATCCAGACAAAAGGTAAGAAAGTTTACGGCACATCTAGACAAAAGACAAGAAAGTCTGTGGTACTTCCAAACAAAAAGTAAGAAAATTTGTGGTACATCCAGACAAAAGGTAAGAAAGTTTGTGGTACATCCAGACAAAAGGTAAGAAAGTTTGTGGCACACCCAGACAAAAGGTAAGAAAATTTGTGGCACACCCAGACAAAAGGTAAGAAAGTTTGTGGCACATCCAGACAAAAGGTAAGAAAATTTGTGGCACACCCAGACAAAAGGTAAGAAAATTTGTGGCACACCCAGACAAAAGGTAAGAAAGTTGCTAGGGCCCTCTTCTCCTTACCGTATAGCATATACAAACAATATCTATCGCTTTATTTTTTATATGTTGTCCTTTATGTGTATCGCGTTTATCTTCCTCCACATTTTCCCTTATATTTTCCTGAAATGAATTTTCCCTGATCCGAATCTTTACGACACATAACAGATATAGTGATACTTTTCATGATGTCCTTGACCTGTCAGGACACTAGAGCTTGACGTTGACAGTTGGGGGCGGGGAAAGGGGGAGAAGGAGGGGGCGGGAAGTCACATTTCCTAAATCTGAAAAGTGTCAAGTTCACATTTCTACACCTGGGAAGGCTCGCATGTCCCAGTCTTGACTTGAACCTATTATACTAGTATCTGCATTATGGTTACTACTAGTACCATGTGATATATTTGTTCAATGTATTAATCTAACAGAATACTAATTGAACAATACAACAGGTAATCACAACAGTATGAGAACCGCTGAAGCTCAAATTTAGTGTGATCAAACAAATGCATATTTAGTATGAAAAAAAATGGATGACGATCACTGAAGATGCAGGAAACAGTGATTATAACAACTGAACAATACACTCCTCTCCTTGGCGAGAACTAGTTCGCCATATAAGGAGGAAAGATGGTAACACTCGCTCTCACATAAGATGACAGTCATACGTCATGAAGGGAAAAAATTTTCTACCAACTTACAAGCTCTATGAAAAGTTCTCCATGGATCCACAATGAAACACTACATCAGAAGTATCGGACTTTTCAAGCTCTACATTATTCTCAAGATAAATGAAACAATTTTTTTTTTACATTCTTCAGGTTACATCAACTTTACTTGGATCCATGCAAGAAGCGAGAATGCTAAGCTCACGTTCATGTTGTTCACATTTCTATCATACTCTTTACTTTCCCACTCTATCATCAGCTATTCTCACGTATGTATCTATCATCACGGAATGTGAGAAGTATGTACGAGGGAAAGTATCAGATAATAAGTGACGAGATGAAAATAACGGAGGTACATATTTTGAGAATCTGCGAAAATCGATGGAAAGGATCAGGGCACTTCAAGAGCGAGAATGATAATATCTTTATATCCTCTGGAGGAGAATTAGGAGGAAAGAATGGAGTGGCATTTTACTTGGGCAAATCATTATCAAAAGCAATACTACGCTACAATCTAGTAAGTGAAAGAATCCTCACAATCAGAATTAAGGGCACAACTAGAAATGTAACAATCATCCAGATATATGCACCTACATCAGCAGCAGAAGAAGAGGAAGTAGAAAGCTTTTATAACACACTGCAAACGACGATAGACCAGGTACGGAAAAATGATACTGTATTAATAATGGGGGATTTTAATGCAAAGATTGGCACAGAAAGAGCAGAAGAAAATGAAGGATATGTTGTAGGGAAATTTATCATATGACATAAAAATGAGGCAGGTGACAATCTAATGGCGTTTTTCGTGGAAAATGAGCTAATGATTGCTAACACACTTTTTAAACAACATCAAAGAAGACTTTACACACGGACATCACCTGATGGGAAAACCAAGAATCAAATAGATTACATTTTAGTGCAGAGAAGGTGGAGGTCAAGCATAACACCAGCAAAAACTTTACCAAGTGCTGATTGTGACACGGACCATGAGTTATTAATAGCAGACATGAAGATAAAGATGAAAAAGATAGTTACGGGATCAAGACCACTCCGCTTTGACCTTACAAATATACCAGAGCAATACGGTATAGAAGTGAAGAACAGTTTCGAAATCCTGATGGCTGTACAGGAGATGACACCAGATGAATTAACTACGCAGGCCAGAGATATCTTAATAACAACAGCTAAAGACGTGGTTCCAGTAAAGAAAACATAAAATAATTACTGGATTACAGCAGGCACACTAGAACTGATAAAACAACGTAGGGAAATGAAGCTGCAATGGAAAATGACAAACAACAACAAATAGAAATAGAAATCTTTAACAAAAGAAGTATGAAGAAACATAAGAAAAAACAAAAAACAATACATACAAGATTGTTGTGAAAGAATAGAAAGATATCATAAGTGTGGAAGAGATAGTGAAATGTTTAAAGAAATGAGGACATTGACGAGAAATGTCATACCTAAGCTAAATGTAATTTGTGACGAGATGGGGAATACCTTGACAGAGACAGAGGAAATTCTAGAAAGATGGAAGGAATATTGCAGAGGAATGTATGAAGCAACTGACTGTGAAAGCAGAAATCAACAATGTGAATTATTATTGGAGGAGAAAGAACCCGAACTAACAATAGAAAAATTTTATGGGCAATAAAGAATCTGAAAACTAGTAAATCACCAGGATGTGATGAGATAACAACTGAATTTATTAAAGCAGGAGGAAAGGAATGTGCAACAATCTATCATGCATTATGTAAAAAGATATGGCATTCAGATATTTGGCCAAAAGAATGGAAAATAACTGTATTCATACCACTGCCAAAAAAGGGTAACCTGAAATTATGCACAAACTTTAGAACTGTTGCCCTGATTAGTCATTCAGTAAAATTCTGTTAAAAATCATAATGGGTAGACTTTGTAAGAAAATAGAAGAAGTCAATATGGTCCAAGCTGGTTTCAGGCAAGGAAGAGGATCAAGAGATCGTATATTCAATATAAGATTAATAACAGAGAAATGTAGAGAATTTAATGTGCATCTATATTTATCTTTTACAGATTACTCAAAGCCATTTGATTGTATACAACACCAGAAACGTTGGGAAATAATGGAAAAAATGGGATTTCCAACACATTTGATACAATTAACATCACTGTTGTATCTAGACCAACAAGCAGCAGTAAGAATAAATGGTGAAACAACAAGTTGGTTTGACATAAAACAAGGGGTCCGTCAGGGGTGCATATTGTCACCCTACTTATTTAACTTGTATACTGAAAATATAATGAGGAATGTTAGAGAAGATGTAGGCAAAGAATATTACGATGCCATAACAATTGGAGGTTATGAAATACCAGAGATTATATATGCTGATGACACAGTATTACTGTCCACAACATAAAAAGGAATGAAGAAACTAATTATGTCAGTCTGTAAGAACAGCAAAGAACAGAACCTCTATCTTAATGCGAAGAAAACTAAATTGATAACAACTGACAAAACAAACACGGCAGCTGAAATATGTATCAATGAGGAAAAACTGGAAGAAGTTGAGAGTTTTGAATATCTTGGATCATTCATTCATTCATTCATTTGCATGTCCCTTGCGGAACTTTGCCTTCCAAACAGCACTCCTGTAGGCCTCTCGGTTGTGAGCAAGATGGCCTGCTGCTGTTGCATCCATTTCCAGATGGTCAACGTTGTCTTGCAGCCATCTTCGTCTTGGTCTTCCTCTTTTTCTTTTTCCCATTATGTATCCTTCCAATACGGTCTTCTCTAAATTATCATGACGTTTAATGTGTCCAAAATATTTAAGTTTTCTCTCTACAGATTCTTTATTTGTTTTACTTTCTGAAGAGCGATAGATGTCCTCCTTTTAATTTCCCTCATTGTATCTCCATTATTAGTTATTAGCGATCCAAGATATTCAAAACTCTCCACTTCTTCCAGTTTTTCCTCATTGATACATATTTCAGTTGCCTTGTTTGTTTTGTCAGTTGTCATCAATTTAGTTTTCTTTGCATTAAGATAGAGGTTCTGCTCTTCGCTTTTCTTGCGGACTGACTATCTTGGATCATTACTAACTAATAATGGACACACAATGAGGGAAATTAAAAGGAGGACATCTATCGTCTTTCAGAAAGTAAAACAACTAAAGAATCTGTGAAGAGGAACAGACAGAACCACAAAATTAAGATTTTTAAGGGCATGCATCTTTCCCATAGCAACATATGCCTGTGAGACCTGGACACTTAACAAAACAGCTGAGAAACACATAAATGCCTTTGAATGTAAATGCTACAGAAGAGTTCTTCAAATATCATGGACACACAAAAGAACAAATATATCCATAAAACAAGAACTTAATACTGAAGAAGGCTGGCTAGTAAAGAAGATTAAAGAGAGAAAACTTAAATATTTTGGACACATTAAACGTCATGATAATCTAGAGAAGACCGTCTTTGAAGAGTACATAATGGGAAAAAGAAAGAGAGAAAGACCAAAGCGAAGATGGCTGCAAGACATCATTGATGATCTGCAAATGGATGCATCAGCAGCATATATTTAATCTTGCTCACAACCGAGAGGCCTACAGGAGTGCTGTTAGGGAGGCAAAATTCCGCAAGTGTCATGCAAATGAATGAATGGATTAAAAATAACAGAGATTAGCTAAACACTGTCCTAATTGACTTAGCTCATATCGGAAAAACTAAATTGGCTTGTTTAATGTGTCGTTATCATACACATCTGTATTGTTATTATACACTTCTGTATCGTTATCATACACATCTGTATTGTTATCATACACTTCTGTATCGTTATCATACACTTGTGTTTGGTTTGTTTTGCTCGCTAACAGAGATACCGTGTTGTTCTTTGGGATGACTGCTTCTACCTGCACGATGTTGAGACATGGCAACTACGGCTGAATGAGCAGAACAACGGTCTGTTGTAGTAGCTAGTTTTATTTAGAATATCGATTACGTCTTCAGCAGAATCTCTTTAAAATATCATCATCATCATTGTCATCGTCGTCCGTCCTGATCGTCGTCGTCGTCGTCATCATCATCATCATCGTCATCGTCATCATCATCAGCATCGTCATCATCGTCGTCGTCATCGTCATTGTCATCGTAGTCATCATCATCATCATCATCATTAATCATCATCATCATCATCATCATCATCATCATCATCATCATCATCATCAATCATCATCATCATCGTCGTCGTCTTCAGTACGAAGATTGTTGGTAATGAATCTCCTCCCTAAGATGATCCAGCCAGTCTGTATCATGGCCATTCTTGTATGTTCTCGTATGTTCTCATATGTTCTCGTAATATTCTCATATGCTCTCGTATGTTCTCTAAGAAATTGTCTTACTGAATGTGCAAGAGAGGAATGTCAGAAAAACTTCATTGAAAATGTATTGTGTGTGCGCTAGCTTGTTAGATCAGTTATCTCTCATGTAGTTCAATATCCTATATTTGTGAATGTAATAGTTTCACACTGCATTCTTGAGATATTTTGTATACTTATATTTCATATAGTTTCATCTTGCATTGCTATATATATATATATATATATATATATATATATATATATATATATATAATGTAATTTGTATACATACTTACGCTAAATCGAGTGTGTGGGAAGAATGAAAGATGGAGTGATAAAGGACAGAATGTAAGACGGGCCTGAGCGCCCAGTTCTTCACCTTTTTAAAATAATGATCTTTCATTCATTCATGCCCATCTACACCTCTGTCTATCTCATCTACATCTCTGTCTATCTCATCTACATCTCCGTCTGCCTCATCTACATCTCTGTCTACCTCATCTACATCTCTGTCTACCTCATCTACATCTCTCTCTACCTCATCTACATCTCTCTCTACCTCATCTACATCTCTATCTATCTCATCTACATCTCTGTCTACCTCATCTACATCTCTGTCTACCTCATCTATATCTCTGTCTATCTCATCTATATCTCTGTCTACCTCATCTACATCTCCGTCTGCCTCATCTACATCTCTGTCTACCTCATCTACATCTCTGTCTACCTCATCTACATCTCTCTCTACCTCATCTACATCTCTATCTATCTCATCTATATCTCTGTCTACCTCATCTATATCTCTGTCTATCTCATCTATATCTCTGTCTACCTCATCTATATCTCTGTCTATCTCATCTACATCTCTGTCTACCTCGTCTACATCTCTGTCTACCTCATCTACATCTCTCTCTACCTCATCTACATCTCTATCTATCTCATCTACATATCTGTCTACCTCATCTACATCTCTGTCTACCTCATCTATATCTCTGTCTACCTCATCTATACCTCATCTATATCTCTGTCTACCTCATCTATATCTCTGTCTACCTCATATACATCTCTATCTACCTCTAGCTCTTTTCCTTCTACCTTTCCTTCTACTGTAATATAGCCTTCGGTATAGTACTGCATCTTTCGATGTGACCAAAGTATTCTGTTTTCATGATCTCTATCACGTTATAAGAAGCTCATGTTGTACTTGTAGTCGTCTAATGCTCGTACGTTTGTTCTTTTCTTTACTTTCCACGACATATGACCTACTTTACTGTAGATCCTTATATCTACTACACTTATCAATATCTCTGACTTTTTTTACTTAAGATTCCGGGGTTCCATCCTCCCCCCCCCCCCTCACCCCCTACAGTAAGATAAAAGGATACAGCATGTTTTTAAAATCGCATTTTTGTTTCTATAGATTCATCCTTTCCCCAGCCAAGATTTCCTTTTAGCCTTGTTATTGTATCATCCACCAGTATGGTTGTGCAGGGACACAAGGATAGAGGAAGGCAAAGAGACAAGATACCTGACGAACTAAAGAGTGCCACAGAGCTCGGTCCAACACACGTCTTATAGAAAGAGGAAAGGGTAGACGGCAGTGGAAATCAATGGCGACCAACGCATGAAAGGCATGGGCCAGAGAGAGAGACACACACAGAGAGAGACACAGAGAGACACAGAGAGACAGAGAGAGACACAGAGAGAGACACAGAGAGAGACAGAGAGAGACATAGAGAGACAGAGAGACAGAGACAGACAGACAGAGATACAGACAGAGAGAGACAGAGAGAGACAGACAGAGAGACAGAGAGACAAAGAGAGAGAGATAGAGAGAGACACAGAGAGACACAGAGAGAGAGAAAGAGAAAGAAAGAGAGAGAGAGAGAACTCCGGCTCTATCAGTTCTGGCAACACGCCGGAGCTGAGGGATTCCTGTAGGTAGAGAGATAAACGGAGAAGCATAGAGACATAAACACAAATAAAGAGACAGACAAGAGAATGAAAACTAATATATGGATAGGTAGGTTATTGGATGACTGAGGAAACATCGGACACAAAAGCAGACAAGCAGACATACATACATGCAGACAGAGACTAACGACTCCATCAAAGAAGGGACTTTTGTCAGGTAGTGAGGAATTAGACAGTGAGGAATTAGACAGTGAAGAATTAGACAGTGAGGAATTAAACAGTGAGGAATTAGACAGTGAGGAATTTGACAGTGAGGAATTAGACTTAACAGTGAGGAATTTGACAGTGAGGAATTAGACAGTGAGGAATTTGACATGCAGAACTGTCTGATATTCTTTCGTTTATTTCTCAGTTTCCACTGCACTAGCAAGTTATTTCAGAAATATAGATAGATAGATAGATAGATAGGTAGATAGGTAGATAGATAGATAGATAGATAGATAGATAGATAGATAGATAGATAGATAGATAGATAGATAGATAGATAGAATGAAAGAACTGACTGCACATTATTAAATAAAAATTGCTGTTTCACACATTTCCTAAAGTTTGTATAACGTCCTTATAGCTATTCCTTGACAATTCCAAATTCACTGATTTCAAGAAAAAAACTAAACATATTTTGATCATTCATTCACTCATTTGCATGTCCCTTGCGGTACTTTGCCTCCAAAACAGCTCTCTTGTAAGCCTCTATGCTCAGTTGTGAGCAAGATGGCCTGCTGCTGATGCATCCATTCGCAGATCATCAACGATGTCTTGCTGCCATCTTCGCTTTGGTCTTCCTCTCTTTTCTTATTCCCATTATATACCCTTCTAGGACGGTCTTCTCTAGATTATCATGACGTTTAATGTGTCCAAAATAATTAAGTTTTCTTTGTTTAATCTTCTTTACTAGACAGTTTTCTTCAATATTAAGTTCTTATAGTATAGATATATTTTGTTCTTTTTTGTGTCCATGATAGTTGAAGAACTCGTCTGTAGCATTTACATACAAAGCCATTTATGTGTTTTCTAGATGTTTTGTTAAGTGTCCAGGTCTCACAGGCATATGTTGGGATGGGAAAGATGCATGCCATTAAAAATCTTATTTTTGTGGTTCTGTTCCTCTCCACAGATTCTTTAGTTGTTTTACTTTCTGAAGATCAATAGATGTCCTCCTTTTAATTTCCTTCTTTGTATCTCCATTATTAGTTAGTAGTGATCCAAGATATTCAAAACTCTCCACCTTTTTCCAGTTTTTCCTCAATGATACATATTTCAGCTGCCTTGTTTGTTTTGTCAGTTGTCATCAATTTAGTTTTCTTCGCATTACGATTTTGAACATTAATGGGCAGATAAACGCAGAGTGTCATCGTTTCTGGAAACTTTCAAAGAAATCTCCACCTGAACCTTGTCTTCATTTCTGAACTCCTGTTCGTCTCTTTCTGTACGTCAAGAGTCCCCACTTGAGCGGGACGAATGATCTGCAAGGAAACTAAAAATAGAATTAATATTACTTCTTTTGTCTAATCGCCAGGAAGACTTAAGAAAAACACGCGAAGAGATATCAAATAATGGATGGAATGAAACAGGAAATATTTTTTATTCATTTGTTATACTCCAATATCTGCAATTCGATTAGAGCCATGAACTCTGTAGTTGTTGAAACAGCCAATCATGACAGCAAGACGCCATTTTTCTGTAGATGCCAGGAATAATTGCAGCTCTTGTCTTCTTGGTGATAAATGAACTATCTATCTATCTATCTATCTATCTATCTATCTATCTATCTATCTATCTATCTATCTATCTATCTATCTATCTATCTATCTATCTATCTATCTATCTATCTATCTATCTATCTATCTATCTATCTATTAATTTGATCTGTTTCTTCTTCTTCTTCTTCTTTTCTTCTTCTTCTTCTTCTTCTTCTTCAACATTACTGCTTCAAAGCTTTCAGATTTTACAACGCATTATCAACACGTCTTGGGGAAGTTGATTGATTCTTTCAAACCTCTGCAATTAGGCACGATGATCATTAAGCTGTAAAAGATATTTTTGTGTGTTCGTTGAGCCCGTCAATGGACGGGTTTTTCCTCCCTCTTTTTGCTATTGTAAAACAAAACCTCACTTTCCACTGTCCGTTGTATTTGTTTTATGACTGTGTCATATATTCTGTGAATGAATAGTCCGTGATGTTTGAATAAAATGTTTCTGAAACCGTAAATTGGATCAATATCCCTGCGAGTAAGCTAATATAGGAAGATCTCGATAGCTTTAGTGACTTGTTGTATTGGAGAATCGCTTGGAGGGCTAGAAGTATCATTTTCTGGGATGCTGATATTGGTGGAGAAATTGGGAATGGCATGTCTTTGAGAAAAGCCAACTTTAGAACGGTGTATCTCATTGAGAGGACAACTTTAAAATGATATATAATCGAGAGAGCAACTTTAGAATGGTATATCATTGAGAGGAAAGCTTTAGAATGGTATATTATTGAAAGGACAGCTTTAGAATAATACATTACTCAGAGGACAACTTTCGAATGGTATATCATTGAGAAGACAACTGAAAGAACAAATTAAAGATGAAATATCATTGAGTGGGCAACTTGGGGAAAAATACATCGCTGACAAGACAACTTAAGAATGATACATCACGGAAAGGGTAACTTAAGAATGATATATCACCGAAAGGGAAACTTAAGAATGATACATCACGGAGAAGGCAATTTAAAATGATACATCACGGAGAGGGCAACTCCGGAATTGTACATCACGGAGGTGACAACCTGGGAGTTATAAATCACGGAGAGGGCAACTTGGGAACTATACATCACGGAGAGGGCAACTTGGGAATTGTACATCACGGAGAGGGCAACTTGGGAATGATATATTACTGAGTAAGCAACTTATAGACGCTAACTTTACTGAAATAGATATGTGTGAATGGATATTACTCAGAGAGCAACTTGGAAATGCTACGTCATTGAAAGGTCAGTTTGAGAATGATGAATAATTACTGTTATGAAAACTGCAAACAAATATATTTACATTCAAATAATTTTTTATTATTTTCTGATCTATTTATTTTATTTCCAGTGCTCCTACACAGTTCTTTTCCATCTCTTCTTTCGATACATTAACAATTGAAGGGCTTTAACTGTATTTTCCATTTTCTTGGTTAATGCCCTTGTTTCGAAGCAATATGACGTTTTTATGTACATACAGCTCTTGGGGACTCTCAGTTATAATAGATGTGTTATCTAATTTGAGAAAGGGAATTTTTTTCTGTCTTTTCATTGTGCAGGTAGCCATTTTTCCCGTTTCTCCTTGATTTCCATTTTACGTGTTTTCGTTGTGCGGACAAGCGTAGAGAGGGCATGTTTAAATTTCTTTGCTTCTCTTTGAAAAAGGTTGTTCTTGACTTTGTTTTGTTTTATTCTGTCTTATGACCAGTCTTGTTTTGTGTGGAAATTGTCTTAATGTGGTTTATGTTGCCTGTTTTGTGTCTTGTTGTGTTGGGACATTTCTTGCCTCGTTTTATCTAATTCCTCTTGCGTCTTGCAGAGTTAAGGGAGAATAAAGTGACATTTTAAACTGAATCTTTGCACACTATGATATTTTACTTCTAAATCTCATATAATATGATATTTTACTTCTAAATCTCATATAATATGATATTTAACTTATAAATTTCATATTATACGATATTTTACTTCTAAATCTCAAACAACCATGAATTAGGATAAGAGTATTTGTTACTTGTGGTAACTATATGTATTTCTGCAATAGTATGCTATATCTTTCGTCCATTTTATTAACTATATACACCTTACATCTTACATCCTTCACATGCCGTTAAATGGCACATAGGGACCGTATGGTAGTTCGCTAACATTTCATGTCTTTGGCGAGTTTTTCAATCTCATCAAGGGATGTTATGCCCACTGAACTGGCCTCTCTTAACAATGTCCGTTTTAGATTTTCACGTGGTCTACCTCTTTTTCTTTGGCCTGTTGTGTTCCACTTGATAACTTGTTTTGGGATTCTCTGATTGTTTCTTCTCATTACTTGACCGACATATGTCCATCTTATTTTTCTGATTTTTCTGATGAGACAGATTGTTGTTTGCTCATCTGCCTTATCTCTGCGTTTTTCTTGAATTCGTTCCACTTTATACCGAGTATTTTCCTTAGGCATTTGTTTCGAAAGAGTCTAATTTGTTGTATATTTCTTTAGTTGTTTTCCAGCTTTCACGTGCATAAATGAGGGTGGATATTACATTTGAATTGAATAGTCTTAACTTGTTTTTTTGTGCTTATAACTTTTGAATTCCATATGTTCTCAAGATTTTTTATCATCAATGCTGCTTTCGCAATTCCAATTCTAACTTCCTTTCTGGTGTCACCATCCTGGTCTATGTAGCTGCCGAGATATGCAAAATGGTTTACTTCTTCAACAACTGGTCCTTCTACTTATATTTGTCCTTCGTGGTTAATGAGAAGTTTTATTAGTTTTCTTTTTTTAATTTCAAGTCCTAGTTTACTAGCCATTGAAGACAGGGTATCTGTTTTTTCTTGCATTGATTTCATATTGTCACTGATAAGAGTTATGTCATATGCAAAATCAAGATCTTACTGTTTGAGTCCCATGTAGCCAATTAATGCCTGTTTTACCTGTTCAGCATTTTCTCATTATAATGTCTATGACAATTCCAAAACACAAGGGAGAAAATATACATCCTTGTTTCATGCTTGTTTCAATCTGGAACCATTCACTCATTCCTTGGTCTGTATTGACTGCACAAACATATCCATTGTAGAGGTCACTAATGATGTTGACAATCTTATATGGTATTTGATATATTCTTAAAATTTTCCACAGTGAATCTCTGTGTATGCTATCAAATGCCTTTTTAAAGTTTATGAAGGTCAAGACTAACTGTCTTTGCTTTTCAATATGTTCTTCAAGTATTATTCTTAGAGTAAAGATCTGGTCGAGACAGCTTCTCCTTTTTCGAAATCCTGCCTGTTCTTCTCTAATTGCAGCATCCCCTATATCTTGAATTCTATTCAGAATAACTTCGAAAAATACTTTTGACACAACTGATAGTAAGGTTACTCCTCTCCAGTTATTGCAGTTGCTAAGGATGCCGTTTTCAGTATTTTAACAATGATTTCTTTTTTTTTTCCTTTTAGAAGGGACCTTTTCTTCTTTCCAAGCTTTATTAAACATCCTCTGCAGTTGTTTCCTGTTGTCTATATTAATAGCTTTCAAAATTTCGGCTATTATTTCATCTTTACCTGAAGCTTTGTTGTTAGCCATTAGATTCACTGTTGTTTAAATTTCATGCAATGTAATTTCATCTAGGTTAACATTTAGCTGTGGGAATGGTAAGTCGGTTTCAAGGTCTTTCAATTCTTTTAGGTGTGGTCGATTAAGTAATTCTTGGAAGTGTTCGGCCCATCTTTGCTTTTGGTCTTAACTTGATGTTAATAGTGTGCCAGTTTTGTTAAGGATTGGTCTTTCGTTGGATGCAATAGTGACTGTTATATATATATATATATATATATATATATATATATATATATATATATATATCGGCTTCTTCCCTTGTGGTAACTATATGTATTTCTATATTCATATGCTAAATCCTACTATGTATTACTGAAATCATATGCACTAACGACTTGTCTCTTTGTGTTAATCAACAGTTTTAGATTACAGGAAAAGAAAGCCTGAAGATAAAACGCTACGTAGTCGTGTGTGTGTGTGGTGTATGTGTGTGTGTGTGTTTTACGCTGCAAAAGAACACACAAAGACTAAAGAAGTTGTTTTGCGAATCTGAACCAGGTGATAAATTAAACATTTTAAGAATCTAAGAACAGCTTTATTCATTAACGAACCACACATATATGTAACGTTATGGCTTTCTTCTTATTCATAAAAAAATACGGAACGAAAATGGAGACACTGCATATTTATATGTTTAGTTTTATATGCAGATTGTTCCAAAAGTTCCTTTACACTTTTCAGAGGTCACTGTTGGTGGACCCTTGATCTCCTGGCTTGATGCTTTGCTATTTATTTTCTTTTGGGGATACATTAAAGGCAATGATACGGAACCCCACATTTATAGGATCTTTGAACATTCTGAAGCAGTGAATCACGTCTTTGCCGTATGTTACTTCAGACATGCTACATAAACCTAACTAAAAGTTAACGTCTCCATTTCCATGGCGTTAAGGCATATCGGGAATTCAGTCTTAGGCTCGGACTTCCAAAACCATCGGCACGTGAACGTGTGATGTGGTTAGCGTCACGCCTGGTCGATTTTACCATCCCAGGTTTTTCTGATACCCATTTCTTTTTTTTGGACGCTGGGTGGACCCAGGGGCCTTGTTTGTGGTACCAGAAAAAGCCCCCACTGCTGGGACTTGAACCCAGTACCTCTGGATTAGTAAACCGAGGGCCTAACAACTCAGGTAACCTGGGAGAAATTGTAAAATTGCATTGATGTATGTTGTGTCACCAGGAGATTGATTGATTGATTGATTGATTGATCTTTATTTCAAAAGGGTTAAGAATTGGGCATGCAGGCCAGTCTGACATTCTGGCCTTTATCATACATCTTTCACTCTATTCCAGACATTCTACAAATATGCTGTTCATATAACAAACATAATTAACATTGAAGCTGAGAGACATAAAATAAAATATAACATTTACGTTTCGCTCTTATCCATTCACTCAGTACAGAAGTAACTACATACATTATAAATGACTATATCTCGGAGACACACGCGGAGACTTGGTAAAGTATTTCGAGAACTTTGAGAATTTTTCTACACAATCGCAAAACACTTTCTCCGGGTGGTTGCATTTTTATTCCCGTACTAGCCTCAGGAAAGTGTGAAACAGTTTTTGGGGCACCTTGTATTTATACACAATGATTCTTTTTTGTAATTATAGAACGAATAGAGAGATCCATGGTTTGTTCAAAGAACCAGTAACTGCCAGAACTATGTACGTCAAGATAACTGGGTCATTTAAAAAGAACGGAGGTGAGTCTTCAAGACACAGTCTCATATATATATGAGAATACCCGACTGCCATTAAGAACACAGGAATGCGACCGGACATTGTAGTGTACTCCACAGAAAAACAGGAATTAATAATGATCGAGCTTACGGTCCCGTACGAAACTAGAATAGAGGAACAGCATTTATTCAAATTGGAGAAGTACAATGATCTGGTCAAGCAACTGAGGCAGGGGGCAGGAGTCAGGGCAAAAGTGATAGCTGTAGAAGTGGGAGCAAGAGGATTCATAGCAACATCAGCATATGACCTATGTAAGCAACTGGGCATAAAGGGACAAGCAAGAGCAAGGGCATTGAGAAGCCTTTCAGAAACAGCAGAAAAGGCCTCATGCTGGCTGTGGAGTATGCGAAACAAGCATTGGGAGCATAAGTAATTTCATTTGCCACAACCAATACCAGTCCTCCATAGCTAAATCGCTAAAGACGCGTGGCAACTGGAAGATCATGGGTTCGATCCCGGGACCGAAAAAGCAACAACTCACAAGACCTCTGGGAGTCATGACCCAGAGGGGCCCACCCCCCTTAGAGTGTCAGGAGTTTAAAGGGCCGAAACACTTGTCTGAGGGGGGGTACTTCCTCTGATGATCTGAAGGAGTTGTGTTGTTGTTCCGCTCTCTACGGTAGAGAGTTTCCTGCATATATATGCACTCACACAGAAGATGGATGGTATGTGAAATTGAGAAGGCCAAAAGAAAAGTGGAGGAACAACGAAAGAGGAGATTTAAGAGAATCTGAAGTGAACAATTGGAGAGAGAAGGACTGGGTCAGAGATATATAGGGGGCAGATTGTATCTGCAGATATAGAGGTTTCAAGTGTGATAGATAGATAGATAGATAGATAGATAGATAGATAGATAGATAGATAGATAGATACGAAATGAGGAAGGGGGCAAAAAGAGACAGATACAGATTACCTCCCCTTTCTCATTGTCTTTTCAAACAATAAGATTCATTACTACACAACTATAACATTTTCTCTTCGATAAAGATTGTGCTGAAATATTGAGTTTTTCTTAACATCTTTCAACGCCACGTGTTGTCTTTTATTATCTTTTCTACTCTTTCCTTCGACTTAAAAAAAAAAAATAACTTGCAACATCACGCTCAGTTTTCGACTAGTCTAGTTCAGTCAGTCAGTCATTCATTTGCATGTCCTTTGCAGAAATTTGCCTCCCTAACAGCTCTCCTGTAGGCCTCTCGGTTGTGAGCAAGATGCCCTGCCGCTGATGATTCCATTTGCAGATCATCAACGATGTCTTGCAGCCATCTTCACCTTGGTCTTCCTCTCTTTCGTTTTCCCATTATGTATCCTTCCAATACGGTCTTCTCTAAATTATCATGACGTTTAATGTGTCCAAAATATTTACGTTTTCTCTGTTTAATCTTATTTATAGCCAGCCTTCTTCAATATTAAGTTCTTGTAGTATGGATATATTTGTTCTTTTTTGTGTCCATGATATTTGAAGAACTCTTCTGTAGCATTCACATTCAAAGGCATTTATGTGTTTCTCAGCTGTTTTGTTAAGTGTCCAGGTCTCACAGGTATATGTTGCGATGGGAAAGATGCATGCCCTTAAAAATCGTATTTTTGTAGTTCTGTCTGTTCTCTCCAATCAATTCTGGCTGATTAATAAATCAATCAATCAATTTCCACAGCTTATTTAGTTGTTTTATTATTTTGTTTGAAGAGCAATATATGTACTCTTTTTAATTTCCCTCATTGTATCTCCATTATTAGGCTAGTGATTAAAAAAAAACGAAACAAATCTACCAACAAGTAGACGATTGATAAAAAAATCAGAGCAAAACAAAACAAATCTCTGGCTTAGTGGCACATGAATTAAAGTTACGGATGTTATGAAAATAAATTAATATATAAAAAAATGTTACAACCAGTTCAAGAGCTCTCTGTGAGAAATTTGATGAAATATTGATCATCAAGTCGACAGGTCATTCATTCATTCATTTGCATGTCTCTTGCGAAACTTTGCCTCCCTAACAGCTCTCCTGTAGGTCTATCTGTTGTAAGCAAGATGGCCTGCTGCCGATGTATCCATTTGCAGATCATCAACGATGTCTTGCAGCCATCTTTGCCTTGGTCTTCCTCTCTTTCTCTTTCCCGTTATGTACCCTTCAAAGACGGTATTCTCTAGATTATCATGATGTTTAATGTGTCCAAAATATTTAAGTTTTCTCTCTTAAATCCTCTTTACCAGTTAGCTTTCTTCAGTATTAAGTTCGACGGGCTGCTGACCTAAATATTGTCTCAGTATTGTAAAAGGGCACCACGTTAGCTTGTAAAGTGTATACGGGACAAATAGTGAAGAGGTGAAATAACAGAGGAATCAACTACAGAAGAAAACCTGCAGTTAAAATTTTTTTTTCAAAATTAGGGCCTATAGGAAGATTGGGAGAGGGAGCCCCAAGGTTCCATCAATGTTGGCTTGGGCTTTTGAAGGGGCTCAGCTGTTCATAATGAATGAGATAAAAATCTGGACGAACATCGTGAAAATAGTATTAGCTATCAGAACGACGGATGGTAATAGCAGGGCAGAAGCATCTTTGAAAAAAAAAATAATGAACAAGGGATAATTCGAACAAATGAGTTCTAAGAAAGCATGAACAGGCGCTGAAAATATCAAACAAAAGATAATAAATTAAGAAATGATGGAAGGATGGCCGTCGAACTCCTGCAAATTGTCAACAAATATTATACCAAGGGGCGCTTTAGGCTAGGTCATAATTATCTGCTTTCTGTTCTGGAAGATTTTAATTTCCTGACCTGGAACCTCACGCCTTCTCATCGACCCGGCGGCAGAAATAGGTACCTCATGCATTAGTTTTGAGGAAAGCGCCCCCCAAAACTCGGGGAATGCGAGGCACACTGCGCGGTTTGCCGTCAGGGCTACGAAGGAAACATAAAATATCACGGGGAAATTCACTCCCGTATTTAATGGGCTAAGTTTCAGTTCAAAATGGGTGAACAAAAGGGGAAAAAATTCACTTCATTTCAGACTTTCAGATGAATCTCATGGGCGTATTTAAGATTCACGAATATGGATGACAGCTATGTATGTAGTTTATTGTCATGGCTACACTTGATTCATGATGTTGCAGCTGACTCACGAGGCTACAGCTGCCTCATTAGGTTATAGTTGGCTCGTGAGACTATAGATGGCTCACGAGACTGTAGCTGACTCAGGAGACTATAGTTGGCTCACGAGATTATAGTTTACTTAAGACGCTATAGTTGGCTGATGATACTATAGTTGGTTCACGATACTACAGCTGGCGCACGATACTGTAGTTGGCTCACGAGGCTATAGTTTACTTACGAGGCTATTGGCTCACGAGACCATAGTTAACTGCTATGTCCATATTTTACTGTCATAGTTATAATTTACTATCATAGCTATAGACGACTCACAAGGATGTAGTTGAATAAGAAGGATATAGATGAGTCACAATGTTGTAGTTGACTGAAATAGCTATGCATGTGAAGGATATAGTGGAATGTCTTTGGTTATATTTTACTGTCGTGGCTGAATCGACTGTTGTCGGTATAGGGGGACTGTCACGACCTAACTGTTGTGGCTGAAGTCGACCGTCGTCGGTATAGGGGGACGGTCACGACCTAAATCTCGTGGCTGAATCGACTGTCGTCGGTATAGGGGGACTGTCAAGACCTAACTGTTGTGGCTGAAGTCGACTGTCGTCGGTATAGGGGGACTGTCACGACCTAACTGTTGTGGCTGAAGTCGACCGTCGTCGGTATAGGGGGACTGTCAAGACCTAACTAATGTCACGACCTAACTCTCCTGGCTGAAGTCGACTGTTATCGGTATAGAGGAACTGTCACGACCTAACTATTGTGGCTGAAGTCGACTGTCATTACTCTAGGTGACTGTCACGACTGTAGTTGATACATAATGTTGATGCTAACGCCCCAAAAATTAGTATGAAATTATACCCATCCAGCGAACTGTACTCGCAGACTTCTGAGACAACTCCACCACGAAGGGAAAGCACGTTGATCACCACCTGCCAGCACAGAGAGCCAGGAAGCGAAGCATGGCCTTGGACAGCTTTGTTTCGTCAGCAATGACGTCAGAAAATGGCTTCTCTCTCCTGCACGTGTGAAAAGTCTTATTGAAGAAGTGTGAATGAATTCACAATGAGCAAACATCGGGGTTCCAAAATAGCCCCACTTTAAGACGCTGAGTAATATTGACATGCTGGACTTCTGGGAGAGTCCCCTAACTGTCACGCTGCTGGTTTTCTCTTCTCCTTCCGGTTGCTTCTAGCGTATGTCTCTTTTCTACTTCCGGAGCTCAGCGGATTTTTACGGTGCTCTTCCTTGCTAAGAAATATTCCAGCCGGCGCCATTTTCTTCCGTGAAAGACGGCTGTCAGCTGGTCCTTTAAATTTCACGTCAATCAGATGTTTTTAAGCGATTTTTTAAAAAACAGCTTATAAACAGTAGTAACTGCTTACGATATTCGAGTGTGGAATTCTCAATTTACGTTCAAACTATTTCTGTTTTTACGATTTTTTCTGTCTCTTCATCAGAAACACGTCACGTGATTTACAAGTCACCGCCTCGCGTGCTACGTCATCAGTCATTTCGCCTATTTCACCAATCACCGACGCCGGTAGATGGGGTGGCGTGAGCTATGTACCACGTGGTGACAAACGAGCCCCACTTTATATAAGACGGAAGTTTTGATAAAACCATGAGACAGGGACTTTACTTAAAGATATTTTCTAATCTAGAAAGTTCTGCGAAAAGAAAAAACACCCAAGACACTTGAATATTCATTATATAATTTTAAAGCCAAGACTCGAACTTTAAACTTGTTTGAATATTTAACTCTACCCAACTTTTTTCCATCACTGAACTATTTAATATACAACTTTTCTGTTCAAAATATGTTAAACTGCCTGCCAGCGACTCCAGAATCTACAAAGTAGCAAAACAGAAGCTAACCAACAACGCAGATCAGCAGACTTTAAGAGAAAGCACCTCAAAATGAACGAGTCCATCATGCTCAGGTGCTTGTTTTACTTGTCGATATTTGGCACAGTTCTCATCGAGGCGCAGGTGAGTAGCAAATATCTATTCAAGTTTCTACTGAATTTTGTTTTACTGATGATAACCCAAGTCTCTTGAATCTTTTCTTTTCTCCCTTTTTTTTTTTTGTTGTTGTGATAAGCGGGTCGGGAGTGGTTGGTTTTTAGAAGTTTTTAAAAGAACATTTTTTGTGATCATGTTAAGAAATTGTTGTTTTTGTTTGGCTTTTTTTCACGGTGATGTTTTGATATTTATTTCCGTATCTTTTCATTCATTTTCATTATCATCAAGCCTTCTTTTCTTTTTTTTTTTTTTCAAAGTACTACCAACTTAGACAAGTGTTCTTTATTATCACAGCCATTATCGTCATCATCATTATCATCATTGACCATAGCCGTAGACTATCACATGCATCAAATCTGTACGGCTCACCCCACACCCCCCACCCCCACCCCCACCCCCAATCATACCGTCTGGTGTTTCTTTTCTTCCTCATGCCACTTGGTCAGCCTTTTCAGATATTTTTTTCTGCTAGTCTTTCTTTATCCTTTTTTTCACCCGAAATTTTCCAGTGATTTTCTGGCTCTCTTAACTTTTCTGTTTCTCAAGATTTCATTCTGAAAATGCCCCCCTTTGTTCCCCTTCTAATAACGTAAAAAAAATGAGTGAGAAGTGTTTGTTGTAGTTTTATTTTTTTTTACAAACAGAAAGAAGTAGAGGAGAGAAGGAGCGGTAAAAAAAGGCAATGACATGAGCATGTAAAAAAAGTGAAGTTTTTTACATTTATACTTGCTTATCTCATTACTTCTTTTGTCATTCCTCCTCATCTTTACTTTTTTTCTTTCTTTTTTTTCTGGTTCTTTTTTTTTCTTTTTATTTTTACCTTTTTTCGTTCTTTTTTTTTCTTTTCCTTTAAAAACTGGGTCATACACATCTGACTTCTTCTTCTTCCTTTCTTTCTTTCTTTCTTTCTTTCTTTCTTTCTTTCTTCTTCTTCTTCTTCTTCTGCATTCGAGGTTGCTGGTTACTTCAGATCCTGATCCCTGTCGACATGGCAAAAGCCCGCAGTCCTATCAACTTCCTGATAGGAGCCCCAAAGCTTATGCCCCAAGCTTGTGTCTGTCTCTGCTTTACTAGCCCCAATTTTGTCCCAGTCACTTGTCTGTTTTTAATCTCTTTTTTCTTCAATAATATATATTAAGATCGATGTTGGTTTTCATTTACATTATTCCCATTCAACATAAAGCGAGCCTCTTCGTTGGTGCCTGTTTGATGCTTAGAAAAAAAAACAATAGACCTAAGTATTTTGTAGCAATTCTGAGCATGGAAAGAATAGGCAGTTAGGCATTGAATATATTCTTTCGCTCGAAGATGTTGTAGGTAGGACCGTAGAGAGAGAGAGAGAGAGAGAGAGAGAGAGAGAGATTGATTGATTGATTGACTGATTGATTGACTGACTGATTGATCTTTATTTCCAGAGTTAAAGATTGAGCACTCGGGCCCGTCTGACATTCTACCGTTTATCACACAACTTTCTTTCTATTCCAGACATTCTACCGTTTATCACACAACTTTCTTTCTGTTCCAGATATTCTACCGTTTATCACACAACTTTATTTCTGTTCCAGACATTCTACCGTTTATTACACAACTTTCTTTCTGTTCCAGACATTCTACCGTTTATCACACAACTTTATTTCTGTTCCAGATATTCTACCGTTTATCACACAACTTTCTTTCTGTTCCAGATATTCTACCGTTTATCACACAACTTTCTTTCTGTTCCAGATATTCTACCGTTTATCACACAACTTTCTTTCTGTTGCAGACATTCTACAAAAATATAACACGCATTTAACAAACTTAATCAACCTTGACAAAGCTGAAGAAAATAAAATAAAGTAAAAACAACAACACAACAAAATTTACATTTCACTCTAGTCTATGCACTCAGTACAAAAGGGTAACTTCATATATGTAAAGAAAACAAAAAGGTTATTTTCACAGTCTCACATTAAAGAATATCTACCAAACAACTGTCCAGTAAAAGTCAGAAGAACGCATAGTCAAATTCAGTTCCTGTAAAAAGAATCTAAAATAAGATGTAAATTTTATGAATCATAGAGACATATAGTCAACATAAAGTAGACACGGAAAAGTTCGTGGTTCTAGAAAGGATCATTGCTTATATTTCTTATATGCGGGGTGGGAGGGTATTCTAAAGATGAGCAGCAGAGTAAGCACGGCTTTTTCTTAACAGATCATGTCTAGGTTTTGGAAGAAGAAAATTTTTTAAACTTGTAGCTAAATTTTGAGTTCTATTTAAACAGTTTCCATAGACAGGACGGAGAATTCTGTGATAGAATTCGACGTACTAACTTGATCATGTTGAATATGAACCTTTTCTAGAGAGGTATAATTTTGATATGTTTGTGGTGAAGAGAGAGAGATTTTTTAAAGGATAAAGAATTGGGCACGCAGGCCTGTCTTACATTCTGCCCTTCATCACTCCATCTTTCATTCTTCCCACGGGGAAGATAGAGGGGGATAGGGGAGTGACAAATGCTTTTACACCAGGTTAAAAGATTCTTTTCTGAGGTTCAATTTGTAGATTCATGCCCCGCTAATGAAACCTTCCCGCATAGCCAGCTATAAAAAATGGCTACCTGCCATACGAATGTCAGGGAAAATTAGTCTCCGAACATCAGGCTGTAAGATGAACAACGGGACCGCACTGCTCGCATTATCAGTGAGAAGAAGCAATAAGATATTTACGTGATGGTCAAGAGCACAAAATAAAGGGTCTTTACCCGAGGCCACATCTGGCGAACAAAAGATAGGCCCGTTAAGGAACATGACCTCAAGATTTTTATGTCCTATCTTCGGGGGTGAAGATGCCTGTCCGATGAGGCAATCAGCGACCCATAGCTGATATGCTAGCGTCAGGGTTAGCGACCAATAGCTGATATGCTAGCGTCAGACTTAGCGAACCATAGCTGATATGCTAGCGTCAGAGTTAGCGACCAATAGCTGATATGCTAGCGTCAGAGTTAGTGACCCATAGCTGATATGCTAGCGTCAGAGTTAGGGATCCATAGCTGATATGCTAGCGTCAGGGTTAGCGACCCATAGCTGATATGCTAGCGTCAGAGTTAGTGACCCATAGCTGATATGCTAGCGTCAAGGTTAGCGACCCATAGCTGATATGCTAGCGTCAGGGTTAGCGAACCCATAGCTGATATGCTAGCGTCAGGGTTAGCGACCCATAGCTGATATGCTAACGTCAGAGTTAGCGAACCCTAGTTGACCGAGACACTGTCTCTCCTTTCCGTTAGTAGCTCGAGTAAAAGATCTAGCCTGGCTAACTGCGCAGGGATCGCCATAGCCCTCATGGTGGTGGAGACTGCTATAGAAGCATTGCACCCCCCCCCCCCCACTGCTTTTTAGCTTTACTCCGGGATTGAAAAAGTAGCTACCATGACCCGCTCCCACGCCGATACGATGCTATGCTTCAACACCTCCACAGCATCGGCTGCAAAGAACAACAGCTCGCAGTTACAGGGAAATAAGACACCACACCAAGTCCTATCTTCCGAATGAGCTCCGGATAAAAGGGTTCTGTGGGCGTCGGGTTACTGATCCACATGCCAGGTTACTGATCCAAATGTCGGGTTACTGATCCAAATGTCGGGTTACTGCTCCGCTTGTCATATTACTGATCCAAATGTAGGGTTACTGTTCCATTTATCGTATTACTGATCCAAATGTCGGGTTACTGATCTATTTATCGTATTCCTGATCCAAATGTCGGGTTACTGATCCATTTATCGTATTACTGATCAAAATGTCGGGTTACTGATCCACTTATCTTATTACTAATCCACAAGTCGGGTAACTGATCCTCATGTCCGGTAACTTATCCACATGTAATGTAAGAATGCAAGTTTATTTCATGCTTCTGCATAAATCGGAGTGTGGAGTGTATGGACAAGAGATAAGTTTATTATTTATTTATGTTATCATTTAATTGTGTCTTCATGATTATTATGCTCATTAACAAATGCTGAATGACTGTGACTGAGTGAAAGCTGTATGATGTGGGGCAGAATATCAGACGGGCCTGCGTGCCCAATTCGGAAATAAAGTATCTTCGTCCATTCGTTCGGGTTATTGATCCACATGTCGGGTTATTGATCCACATATCGGGTTACTGATCCATATGTCGGGTTACTGATGGTGGCTTTTGCCAAAATATTCTCCTACTTCCCCTCCAGGAAAGCTGGTCTTCTGCTGCGTGTCTATTTTTCATCACCTTCAGCTAAATGACGACTTCATTCTTCACAGATATCTAGAGATCAAACATCAACATTAGCTAGTATCCAGCACTACACGTGTGATGATGGCAGCAATTATTGAGGAAAGACGCTGGCGATGGCTGGGACATGTGCTCCGAATGACTGACAACTCACTACCAAAAATAGCACCAAGATGGACACCACTGGGGAACAGAAGTAAGGGTAGACCAAAGGAGACATGGAGAAGAACAACAGAGAGCAATAGAGGGCTCACTTGGGCAGACCGGAAAAAAAAGGCAAAGGACAGGCATTTGTGGAAAACCCTTGCGGAAGCCCCAAGCGCATTGAGGACTTAGGTTCACATAGATAGATAGATAGATAGACAGACAGATAGATAGATAGATAGATAGATAGATAGATAGATAGATAGATAGACAGATAGATAGATAGATAGATAGATAGATAGATAGATAGATAGATAGATAGATAGATAGATAGATAGATAGATAGATAGATAGATAGATAGATAGATAGAGAGAGAGAGAGAGAGTAGAGCAGAGTTATACGAAATTGTGTTTAGTCTATTTACAAAAAGAAGGAACAAAATGTTAAATGATAAATCGGCAGTGAGAAAGAAGAACATTGACATGACAGCTAATTTATTCACATTTCCTGAAGTCCTCCTTGGCAGTTAGAGTGACACGTGTCTGACATGCTAGCTCCAGGCGTGGCGAACCACATCCGACAAAGACCCTGCCTCCGTCTCTCCGTTGGTCCAGCGCCAGGCTTAGATTATCTAACAGATCACCATAGTCCTCATGGTGGTGAAGTCTACTAAAGAAGTATTGCACGACATCTGATTTTTTTTAGCTCCAGTTAGGGACTGAAAATGAAAAGAAACCCCTGTTCCCAATTCAACATGGTGCTTTACCTCAACATCTTCACCGCACGCGCTGCAAAGTACATCATGATGGCACTTTCAGGAAGAAGAAGAAGAAGATTTCCCTTTTCTTCTTCTTTTATTTATTTAACCTAGAAAACGACCATCATCCAAGTATTCGGGAGATCTATAGGTGCTCCGATCTCCTCTTCAGTATCTCCTTCAGCGCACAGTAATCGACTGCGCTCGTTCTTTGCTGGCTCATCATTTTTCTGGAGCCCTTGACGAATCGTCCATTTTCTTCTTTTATTTCATAAAATTACACCATACACTTTCTTTAATAAAGGTGAAATTTACGTTTCCGTGTCATTAAGACATACTGGGAATACGGTGTTATGTCCACATTTCCAGGAACAGCGACACATGAAAAGTTTATGTGGTAAGTATCACGCCTGGCTGCATTTATCTTCTCAGATTTGTCTGGTGCCCATTTTTAGAGGCTGGGTCCACCCCAGGGCCTTTTTTTTATGTGTGTGCGATGTGTACCAGAAAAAAAAATCCAACTGTTAGGACTTGAACACGGTACTACAGGATTAGTAAACAACTCAGCTAATCAGCCTGTCGTATATTTTTGCTTACTCGCACTAAGCAATGCTAGCGTCAAACAGAACCTGGAGTCCATGTTCTGTTGCTCTTCTTTCATGTTAGCATTTGTCTCGGGCGAGCGTGTTTTGAACAAAGGACGAAAGTTTTGTGTACACAATTTAAGAATTCAAAAAACAAAAATGAATAATAGAAATCGTGAAATGAAGGTCAGCTAAACAAACAAGCGGAGAAAATGAATGAAAGAAGCCATATATCTTTCTGGCATTTGATCGGACAAAAGAGGTTAATGATTTCCTCGGTTAAAAAGAAAAACTTGGTTTACAAACTCTAGGTAGAATGTGGTTTGAATGGCAACTCTTCTTTTCTTTCCCACGAGGTTCTACTTATTCAAAAATAAAGGAAGAAGAAATGAAAATATGGCCTTTATTATAGTTAGTTACTTTTCGTAATTAAATTTTACAATCTCTGCATTCCTTTTCCGCTACGAATAACATCAACGTTTTCTACGAGACTTGTTTGTTGCAGGGAGATGTCAAAAATGTGACATGGGGTTGACGGTAGTAGTAATAAATCATATAAGGTGATAAATTATGACTGTTTAACTATTCGTTTTTTAAAATGTATAACTAAGACCGTACCTCTGAAAACAAGAATGCGTTAATTACTTACTTTATCTTTCCACTTGTTCCTTGAGCTGTCGATGGGAGATGCATTTGACGTTTTGGGGCCATATGAGTGGCTCCAGTGATGTTCTCGCCATAATTTGTGAGTGTTTTTGTTACGGCTTCTATCCATCTTTTCTGAGTTCATCTTCTTGCTCTGTGTCCTGCAGTTCTTTGGCTGAAGACCCTCGATGCTTGCTGTATACGCGTCATTCTCATAAACTGGCTAAAACACTCTTTGTTTGTCCGTGTATTGTAGACATGGTGTAGTTCCTACCAATTGTCTTATGTCTTTATTTCTTGTCTTGACCCTCTTAGTGACGTTTGGTGCTTTTCTTAGGGGTCTCATTTCACAGATAGATATTTTATTTTGCTGTTTCTTTGGTAGCACAAGGTCGATATAAATGGGCTGTTAATTAGCTTTCTATTTGTTTCGAGTGGTTTGTTAAGAATTACAAAAACAAGATTTTTAAGGGCATGTATCTTTCCCATGGCAACATATGCCTGTGAGACCTGGACACTTAACAAAACAGCTAAGAAACACATAAATGCCTTTGAATGTAAATGCTACAGAAGCGTTCCTCAAATATCATGGGCACATAAAAAGAACAAATATATCCATACTACAAGAACTTAATATTGAAGAAGGTTGGCTAGTAAAGAGGATTAAAGAGAGAAAACTTAAATATTTTGGACACATTAAACTTCAATGAGAATTTAGAGAAAACCGTCTTTGAAGGGTACTTAATGGAAAAAAAAGAGAGGAATACCAAGGCGAAGATGGCTTACAACCGAGAGGTCTACAAGAGAGCTATTAGGGAGGCAAAGTTCCGCAAGGGACACGCAAATGACTGACTGAGCACATTTCCATCCCAATCTATGCTTTTGATCTATACACTATTCCTTCCAGTTTCTTCCTACCAAAATTTCTTACCAAATTTATTCTCCCAGATCATGGAAGTGAAAGAGTTAAGCTTTGTTTTCTGGAAGAATGAAAAGAAAGAAAGAAAGAAAACAAAAATAATTGAAAAACAAATAAAGAGAAATCAAACGTTGCTGAGCTAATAATTTTAAACCATTCATTATTTTATCTCAAAATACCAGACTAAGAGATTCAAAGATCCAAATAATGGGATTTTCTTCCAAATCTATGGGATCTTACCCGCATTACGCACGAGAATCTCGCACAGGAAAGCGTGCCGCCGAGACATAGCGAAAGGAACATAAAATAATGTTCCCGCTATCCGCTGAAGCCAGAAATATTGGCTGGACGAGAACGTTGAATTGATCTTGCTGCTTGTTGCAAATACAGAAACAAGGATTATCAAATCCTGTTTAGATTCACAATATTTCTTTTTCAGTATTATCATGGATAACACGTGAATGAGCATCCAAATTCATGTATTTTTTAAAAAAAAGTATTTTCACAATCGGCCTTATACAGTGCAAGTCTTAAATTCAAAGGGAAAAAGAAACCGACATAAAAATATTTCCCAAATCTGCAGTGTTCCGATATCGGACAAAATCGTGCAGAATTTGATAAATGAATTCCTGAAATTATGCGATAATTCCTGAATCTTCATATTGACGGTTCGTGCTCGGCGTGATAATTATTAACAGAGAAATTACAGCCACGTCTTTGCTAGCGTAATTTTTATTTATATTTTTTTTAAAAATAGAACTTCATTTCTTTGTGTAGTTTGTTAATCGAAGACTAGAGCTCTAGGTAGTGTCGTCCAAATAGGTTGAGCTTTCAAATGTCATAGTTGCCAGTGTTAGTTGGTATCGACCTCTTTATGAGTTGGCAAAAAAAAAGGGGGGGGGAGACACCGAAAAACGATAACCAGCACTTACAACAAATTACGACTTAGAACAGAACAAATGGGAAAAGACCACTACAAGTGTGGATTATTATGGACAGTCTAAAGTGAATTTTAATGCGTCCACGTAATGAATAATGGATTTCTTTCTGATTAAAACCAAAAAGAGAACTATGATGTCTATTTTTTCCCCACAGACTAGAAACTTCTTTTTAACATCTAAAAAAATAGACATAGACAACAAATTAGACTCTTTTGAAAACAAATACCTAAGGAAAATATTAGGTATAAAGTGGAACGAATTCAAGAACAACGCAGAGATAAGGCAGATGAGCGAACAACAATCAGTCTCATGGGTGATCAGGAAAAAGGAGGTGGACATATGTTGGTCACGTGGTGAGAAGAAACAGTCAGAGAATACCAAAACAAGCTATCAAGTGGAACACAACAGGCCGAAGAAAAAGAGGCAGATCACGTGAAACTCTAAAGAGAATATTGTTAAAAGAGGCCAAATTAGTAGACATAACATCCCTTTATGAGGTTGAAAAATTCGCCGAAAACAGGAAAACTTGGCGAACTACCATGCGACGTTTAACGGCACAGGAAGGATGTAATATGTAAGAACACATTTTTTTGTCCATAAAGCTTTCACATATGTCAAGGACAGATTTCTTTTTCTAAAACATATCAAGAACAGCTTTCTGTTTCTAAAGTATGTCAAGAACAGCTTTCTGTTTCTAACATCCGTCAAGAACAGCTTTCTGTTTCTAAGATATGTCACGAACAGCTTTCTGTATCTAACATATGTCAAGAACAGCTTTCTAATCTAACATGTATCATTAACAGCTTTCTGTTTCTATGATATGTCAAGAACAGCTTTCTATTTCTAAGATATGTCAAGAACATCTTTCTGTTTCTAACATGTTGTGAATGTGTCATGCACTTTTTATTTCTAATGTGTACCGCGAATTTGTCCCAACTTTGTAATTTCTGAAATACGTAAAAACATCTCTTTTTGTTTCCATTTCTGATATATGTCCCAGCGAGCCTTATTACTTTGAGCTCTGATAATGTCCCAGCGAGTCTTGTTACTTTGAGTTCTGATATATGTCCCAGCAAGTCTTGTTACTCTGATTTCTGATATGCGTCCCAGACAACCTTGTTACTTTGAGCTCTGATGTATGTCACAGCCAGCCTTGTTGCTTTGATCTCTGATATATGTCCCAGCGAGCCTTGTTACTTTGAGCTCTTATATACGTCCCATCAAGCCTTGTTGCTTTCAGTTCTGATATACGTCCCAGCTAGTCTTATTCAAAGTTCTCATCTACGTCACAGTGAGTCTTAATTCAAAGTTCTAATATACGTCTCAGCGAGTCTTATTCAAAGTTCTAATATATGTTCCATCGAGTCTTATTCAAAGTTCTGATATACGTCCCAATGAGTCTTATTCAAAGTTCTAATATATGTCCCAGTGAGTCTTATTCAAAGTTCTGATATACGTCCAAGCGAGTCTTGTTGATCTGAGCGACGTTATCAGCGAACCCTGGAGCTGCAGCTACTGTCACGACTTTAATAATCTCATCTCTCGTCCGTACACCATCAGAAACTCGTTACATTGGAAGGTCTTGAAGAGGCGGCTTCGAGTTGGATAGAAAGTGGATTACTCTGGCATGGCTGAAGTTCCAAAGAGGTCATAGACTTTTACCTAGGCTCCACCACCGTTGCAATAACTTTGATGGGTGAGACTGATGTAATGAAACAGCCTATTACTAGGGAGCTGTCTGAAGATGAAGGATAGCGTTTTGGCCAGATGTGGTCTCTAAATCTAAGCTGTGATCTCTAAGCCTAAGCTGTGGTCTCTACATCTAAGCTGTTGTCTCTAAATCTAAGCTGTGGTCTCCAAATCTATGTCCAGTAGCATTTGCATGCCGTTGTCGTGTGAAGTGTTAGTGCCTTCACATTTCGAGGTCATTACAAAATCTGAGGTAGGGATGCCAACATCTGTCCTTAATACATTTGTTTCCCTGGGGGAACACTAGGTACTTATGCTTTTTTTTTAAGCTGGATTGATTCCTGTCTCGATCGCTCCGAAAAACTTCTGGCAGAGTGGCTGGGGTACCTCCCTTGTGATCGGGAGGTAAGTGCATTACCCACTGCACCACATGCTGTGGTCTATTGATCATGATAACTGAAGCATCCATTTGGCGTCGTTGCGTGTATTTTCATATTACGTAGAGATTAAGCATTCATTGATTACGGCAGACCCTGGCAGAACATTGCTCTGCTCGTTACTAATCTGAGAATAATTACCTTTGTCTAGGCAAGTGGTGTAGCAGGGAGGTGTATGGTTGTAAGTGGTGCAGCGTAGTGTTACATGGTTGCCAGTGGTACATCACTGGTGTTGTATGGTTGTAAGTGGTATAACATGGTGATGTATGGTTGTAAGTGGTATAGCACGGTGTTGTATGATTGTAGGTGGTACAGCATGGTGTTGTATGGTTGTAAGTGGTACAGAGCGATGTTATGTGGTTGCAAGTGGTACAGCAGGGCGTTATATGGTTGCAAGTGGTACAGCACAGTGTTATATGTTCGCAAGTGGTATAGCACAGTGTTATATGTTTGCAAGTTGTACAGCACGGCGTTGTTTGGTTGCAAGTGGTACATCATGATATTATACGGCTGCTAGTGGCACAGCATGATGTTATATGGTTGCAAGTAGTACAGAACAGTGTTGTATGACTGCCAGTGGTACAGCACAGCGTTATATAGTTGCAAGTAGTGCAGCGTAGTGTTGTATGGTTGCAAGTGGTACAGGGCAGTGTTGTATAGTTGCAAGTGGTACAGCACACAGAGATATATGGTTGCAAGTGTTACAGCACAGCGTTGAATGGTTAGCCGAAAGAAATGATTGACCATGGACTTAAGACGTGAAAGAGAAGTAATACAAGAATAACGTGATTCGAACCACGATCTCTTGCAGGGCAAGTAACCGCTAAGTCAAGAGAGAACGATACGCTATGTAGATGGAAGTGATTTAGCGCGGTGGTTGTATGGTTAGCTTTCGAAAATTGCCACACAAAGCACTTTAGACGTTAGAGAAAGAAAAAAATGTCATGAGAATTACTTGGGACTCGAACCACGGACTCTGATATAGCTAGCAGCTGCCAGGCCACGTGAAACAGTGCACTTTCCACTCGGAAGGGGCAGTTTTGGGGTGGGGGGAGGGTGTTTTCCAGCGTAACTCTGTTTTGCTGTTTGTTTAAAATATATAGGTACTATAATTCTGCTCTGGCCGTCTTGCATCCATGTTTTTACTGTACTCTCGCTTTTCTTGGGCCATTATCTGTCTTCTATTTATCCCGTATCTAAAGTACTTTGTGTAGTATTTTTTTTCTAAGTCTAGTCATAGACATTCTGTCTTAAGTCTTTACCCCCGAGCACTCCTAGTCGACCTTTGATTTTTTTTGTATATTTGTTTTCTAGTTAGGATGACTAATTCAGTGAGTGTGGTCCTTAGAGTCTCAGTGATATTCTAGACCCAATGGCTGTTAACGTCGTTTTTTTTCTTTCAACTCAGTTCTTGTTCTCTCACGCGGCCATAACTTGAGTATTTTCGAGGAAAGGAAAGAAATGAGGATGGAATGTGTAAAATGAAATAATTGCTATGATCACGAGGTTCATATCTTCTAAGCACAAAAAATAACAAAAAACCAACATATTATTGATCTGCATAGAACAAAAAAAAACCTCTTCCAACAAAGCTCTAGTCGCAGAAACAAGTCTGATAACTCCTTTGTTGATGCAATCATCTTCAGTACAAGAGTACTTCTCTAAGAGATTTTACTTTAAATTGAACGTGTCCAGTGGAGCTTAGAAAACAGCGAGCGTATTAAATGATTTAATCGCTAGCTGAAGTACTGGAAGAAATTGATACTTTGTGGTTTTTAGCAGTCTAGTATGTTATTATGTATCGGCGGAGGGATCTAATGCATGGACTGAGAGATACTCGTACGGTAAGGAAATTAGCAGAGTAATTTCCTAGTTTCAAAAAAAAAAAACTGCGAGCCGATTTGCTAAGATCATATCCACTAAGAAATAAGTTCATTAGTCTGATTGGTCGTTGCGTAGCAGATGAACTTTTGTTGTAGCTTTAAAGTGTTTGGAACTATTTTTGGATAACAAAATATAGATCGCGGAAGGCGTTAGGGGTAAAGAGGTTTTTAGAAAAATAATTTGCTTCTGAAAGTTTTAGTGCGTCGGCCTTATTAAAATTGGTCCGTTATCTCACCTGAATGTCAAGCCGAGCGAAAGAGACCACGTGGAGATAGGGACATGGACCAGATGCGACATCTTGTAAAATCATCGACGCAGGCATTATTTGCAGTGAATAGCTCCGAACATCTGTGCATAGATTTCCCCCCCCCCCTTTCCCCGTAATAAACCAAGAAGAAATACAACTATTATATTTTTAGAACAGAGTTTTGGTGACGAAGATGCCGTCAGATTTGGCGGCCAGGGGCTCATCCTTGACATGTTAGTTTCAGGTTTGTCGAAACATAGCTGACATGTTAGTTTCAGGTTTGTCGAAACATAGCTGACATGTTAGTTTCAGGTTTGTCGAAACATAGCTGACATGTTAGTTTCAGGTTTGTCGAAACATAGCTGACATGTTAGTTTCAGGTTTGTCGAAACATAACAACCAGAACCCACTCACATTTCTACATGAGACAGAAAACATTCGTCACACCAGACTCATATATATATATGCATAATATAGAAGAGAGTCGTCACATTAGACTCATATATATATATATATATATATATATATATATATATATATATATATGCATAAGATAGAAGAGAGTCGTCACACCAGACTCATATATATATATATGCATAAGATAGAAAAAAAAGTCATCACACCAGACTCATATATGCATAAGATGGAAGAGGTAAAACCAAGAGGCAAACAGGGACAGTTATGGACAGACAGACAGACAAACAGGTAGATAGATAGATAGATAGATAGATAGATAGATAGATAGATAGATAGATAGATAGATAGATAGATAGATAGATAGATAGATAGATAGATAGATAGATAGATAGATAGATAGATAGATAGATACGTGGGAATTTGAAAAGTAAAAACATAAAATATCAAAGAAAAACGAATAAATTGAAGAAAAAAAAACATACGTTTGTATGGTACTACTTTCATTGAAAAACAGCGTACATTTTTTTTTGGTCTGCAATGTTTTGGGAAATGAAGTAACGTTTGTTGTTGTAGCTGTATGTCTCTGGAACTAGGTGCAGGATGAAGTTAGTAGACCATACAATGGAGACGAAGAAGTGTAGGCAGCCCTATGGAGACACAAGGGAGATTTGATGTTAGTGTTCTGATTTTCCTTGACCTATCGGCACACTGGCCAGCGTCACGCATGACCACCTGCCCCTCTCCGCCTCCATGAGACACCGGGTACTCATTTCTATAGTTGGGTGGCTGGGGTACCTCCGGCCGGATTCGAACCACCGGTCTTCGTCATGAGAAGTGTTGCACTAACCATTAAGCGCACTCTGGAGCAACGAACTAGAAGACGGAGTGAGTAATATCTAAATAGACTCATCACGTGACGCATGTAGAGTGTAACAATCAACTGATTAAAATATAATCAATGAAAATATACAAACATGGTTGGTAACACTTTCCTCCACAGAACTTAGTGAAATGATTGAATCTGATAACTAAATCCAGTGTCTATTTTTTAATATATTTTTTTTCCACAAGTCTGTTATCGTCCTCCAGAAATCTGCCCATAAAAACCAAATTGAGATTTGTAAAATGTTATATCTACTCCGTTTTACTGTGTGGGGCAGAAACCTGGACTCTAAGCAAAAAGATTAATGGATCTGAAATGTAGTTCTACATAAAAAATAGGCATATAACGTGGAGAATGAAAAGAACAAATGTGCAAGTTTTAGAACAGCTCCAAGTGCAATGTGAACTTCTCAAAGAAGTAAAGATCAAGAAAACAAAATACTTTAGCTATATAAAAAAAAACATAACAACTTACTGAAGACCATACTAGAAAGAAAGATGGAAGGAAAAAAAAAAGCAAGAGGAAGGCAGAGATGTAGATGGGAAGATAAGATACGAGAATGGACAGGACACAGCCTGGGCTGAGTGCACCATCAAGGCGAAGGAGCGAGGGAACTGGAGATCCATTACCGCCATCCTTCGTTCTGGAGAAGGCACATGATGATGATTATTTTTCTAATTCTTAGTTACAATTTTTTATAAATAGGAAACAACACGGCTTCCGCACAGTAAAATAACAGAGCACAATATTGTTTATCGACTTTGAAAAAAGTAAAAACTATAATCAGAGCTCTCCGGATGTCACTACTATCAGGCATACATGCATCGATGGCTTAGCTATCGAACACCCTTTTTTCGGTGTGCTAAATAGCGAATAATGAGGAATATTAGAGAAGATGTACACAAAGAATATTCCGATGCCATAAAATTTGACACGCTGACACACACATAAATGCCTTTCAATGTAAATGCTACAGAAGAGTCCTTCAAATATCATGGACACAAAAAAGAACAAATATATCCGTACTACAATAATTTAATATTGAAGAAGGCTGGCTAGTAAAGAGGATTAAACAGAGAAAACGTAAATATTTTGGACACATTAAACGTCATGAGAATTTAGAGAAGACCGTCTTGGATGGGAAAAAGAAAGCGAGGAAGACCAAGGCGAAGATGGCTGCAAGACATCGTTGATAATCTGCAAATGGATGCATCAGCAGGAGGGCATCTTGCTTACAACCGAGAGGCCTACAGGAGAGCTGTTAGCGAGGCAAAGTTCCGCAAGGGACATGGAAATGACTGACTGACTGAGATAGCGAAGTTAACTAATACGCTGTACTCTCGTAGCTAGACGGCTACTCAACCTACTAGAGTCCGCGCTTGGTCCCACGTAATTAATTCTCTTGTCATGTTTCTTTCTCTCATGCCTTAAAGTACTTTGTTGCAAGCGTACAGTGTCGTGCTCTGTTAATTCATGAAAGTAGTACTGTTTCAGTTAATTAATGTCCTGAAATCCAAAAATAATAGCTGAAATTAAAAGTATAATAAATCTAATAGCTGGAATTAAAAATATAATAAATCTAATAGCTGAAATTTAAAGTATAGTAAATCAACTGAAATTGAAGAGAAATAAAGTAACAGCTGAAATTAAAAGTATAATAAATCAACTGAAATTGAAAGAGAAATAAAATAACAGCTGAAATTAAAAGTATACTAAATCTAATAGCTGAAATTAAAAGTATAATAAATCAACTGAAATTGAAAGAGAAATAAAATAACAGCTGAAATTAAAAGTATACTAAATCTAATAGCTGAAATTAAAAGTATAATAAATCAACTGAAATTGAAAGAGAAATAAAATAACAGCTGAAATTAAAAGTATACTAAATCTAATAGCTGAAATTAAAAGTATAATAAATCAACTGAAATTGAAAGAGAAATCACGGAAAACAAAAGAAACCGGACAGCTGTGTTGTTTCTGTCACAGTAAAGAAGCATAATACAATAGCCAGAACCATAATGAAAGGGGAAATGCAAGGGGAAAAAGGGCAGGAGGGTGACAGCGAGGTAGACTGGTGGACAACGTAAAAAGGTGGACTGGATTCAGCTTGGTCCCGGGTGCGCTGTGAAAACGAAAGGAAAAGCAAAGTGAAGAATCATTGTAGCCAATCTTCCATTTGGAGAGGACACATGATGATGATATCAAAAGTTTTAGAAAACACACACGAGAGCGCGCAAGCGAGCGTTTGAACTTCAGCTGTGAACAATTCTATGTATGTTTCTTTCCTTGGGCACCAAGTATGCAAAAACTAAGCACGGATCTGGCATTCATCTCTTCCTTGACGTTTATCTCCACACTTTGCTGCAGTTTGGCACGGTTCTATTGGACGAGCCGGGGTCACGTGACGCTATTTGCATACCAACAGAAACAAGACAACTTTATGGTGGGGGGAGGGAAACTGTTTATCTCTTGTTTACCGCGGCTGTGACATGTTGCCGGAATGCGAATTAGGTTTGGATTAAGTGGATCGGGCTTGATATGTGGATTGTTGCCTTTTTTGGATAACAATTGTCACAGTTTACGCAGCCGATGTGTGAATATGGGGTAGAGTAGATTAGGGTCATTGTGTGACCAGGGCGTCTCTTCGCGTTTAGCTGTGTTGACAGACAGCTGAGACGTAAAAGGGCTCTAAAGAAAGAAGATGGACATTCACTGTCTGCTTTGAATGATACATTTTAATGATCGAGTGCTAACTACTGCTACTACTACTACCACCACTACTACCACTACTACTGCTACCACTACTAATTCTACTACTACTACAATTACTACTGCAACTACTAAACCTAGTAATAATACAACAACTACAACTACTACAACTACGACTACTACTACTACGACTACTACTATTATTACTTTTACTACTACGACTACTACTACTACTATACTACTTCTACTGCGACTACTACTAATTACTACGACTATTACTACTGCGGCTACTATTACTACTACTACTTCTTCTACAACTACTTCTACTACTGCGACTACTACTATTAATACTTCTACAACTACTACTACTATTACTACTTCTACTACTACTACGACTGTAGCATATTCCCTTGTAAGTTATGATTATAGTATTATACTAAACTTACAAGGAACTATGGTACATGACTACTACTGCTACTCCTACTAATATTACTAATACTACTTTTATTACTTCTTCACCATCATCATCGTCATCATCATCATCATCATCATCTTCTTTTCCTTCTTCTTCTTCCAATTTTTCATCTGTAGGTCTCACTTTCAATTCTGTCTGTATTAGCTTTTCATCTAAAACAATTCTTGCTTGAGATAACTTCACAAATATTCTGTTCTACTCGAGAAAGTTTAAAGTGTCACAATAAACCCGATGAAGCACATCATTTTCTGATGGAAAGCACAATTTCACGTTTTACACGGGCAAATAAAAGAGAAACACATTATTTTCTTGGTGAATAATATTTGCGAAAATTGTTGGTGTTGATGGAGCATATTTTTCGGACATTTTGGCCACGTGGTCGTATGAAACCTTGACACAACTGTCGAGGTTTGACAAGTGACGAGTGGTAGAGTGCCCAGTGAGTGAGGTGTTCATTTTGTGATACAACAGTTGAAGGTGAAACATGCCTGATATGTTTGATAATGTGTATGGAAAGTGTTATTTTAAATTCCTTCCTTCCTTCCTTCCTTCCCTTTTTTTTTTGTTTGCTTGTTTCTGTCTTTCTTTTCTTTGTTCCTTTCTTCTTTTCCTTCTTTGTTTGTTTGTTTGTTTCTTTCTTTCTCTTTCTCTCTTCCTTTTCTTTGTTTGTTTGTTTGTTTCTTTCTTTCTTATTCTGTCTTTCTTTCTTTCTTCCTTTTTTTCTTTCCTTCTATCTTTCTTTTTTCCTTCCTTCTTTTCTTTCTTTCTTTTACTTTCTTTCTTTCTTTATTTGTTTGTTTGTTTGTTTCTTTCTTTATTTGCTTCTTTGTTTGTTTGTTTGTTTGTTTGTTTGTTTGTTTGTTTCTTTCTTTCTTTCTTTGCTTCTTTCTTTCTTTCTTTCTTTCTTTCTTTCTTTCTTTTTTTCTTTCTTTCTTTTTTTCTTTCTTTCTTTCTTCCTTTCTTTCTTTCTTTATTTGTTTGTTTCTTTCTTTCGTTCCTTTCTTTCTTTCTTTTACTTTCTTTCTTTCTTTATTTGTTTCTTTCTTTCTTTGTTTCTTTCTTTCTTTCTTCATAATTTCTCACGCCCTCCTATTTCTTTCTTACACCGTATGTTGTGCACCCTGCTGCAGCTACAGAACTTACTCAACGCAACGGTCATTCAACTGGAGCAGGTCAGAGAACTAGGGTCTTAGCCATGTCTAATTTGTTGTCCTGTTATTCTCTTTCACTCTCGTCCATGTTTACATCCATCTAAGCCAGCGGTTCTAAAACGTTCTCACACTGGGTGGGGGGGGGGCGGCCACACTTGGCAGTCAAATATCTGTTGCAGAACATTTGTAGTCAGTGCAGTGAAGGGGGCCTCTGGAATGCCAAATAAAGAGGGACCCTAGAACTTCAAAGACAAAGGGCGAAATAGGGTAGGGGCTTGAAAACACTTTTTCGCTCTATATACCTCTCCCAGATGTTGCATCTATATTCCAGTACTGACTCTAGATTAATTAACAGTAAATTCACAATATTTCATGATTATGTTACACTGACTTTGTTAAAATATATTACAGTATATAGTTTTATATTAATACACAAGGGTAGGGGGTTGAGGGGTATGAGTCAGGAAGATCTGTCTGTACTGGCAATCCTCGACTCATAGCTGACAAGCTGGGGCGTCAGGGTTGGCGATCTATAGCTGACAAGCTGGGGCGTCAGGGTTGGCGATCTATAGCTGACAAGCTGGGGCGTCAGGGTTGGCGATCTATAGCTGACAAGCTGGGGCGTCAGGGTTGGCGATCTATAGCTGACAAGCTGGGGCGTCAGGGTTGGCGATCTATAGCTGACAAGCTGGGGCGTCAGGGTTGGCGATCTATAGCTGACAAGCTGGGGCGTCAGGGTTGGCGATCTATAGCTGACAAGCCGGGGGGTCAGGGTTGGCGATCTATAGCTGACAAGCTGGGGCGTCAGGGTTGGCGATCTATAGCTGACGAGCTGGGGGGTCTGGGTTGACGATCCATAGCTGACAAGCTGGGGGTCTGGGTTGGTGATCCATAGCTGACGAGCTGGGGGGTCTGGGTTGGTGATCCATAGCTGACGAGCTGGGGGGTCTGGGTTGACGATCCATAGCTGACAAGCTGGGATCAGGGATGGCCATCCATAGCTGACAAGCTGGGGTCAAGGCTGACGAACCACAGCTGACCAAGACCCGTGTCCCACCTCTCCGTTGGTACCCCTAGTAGAATACCCAACCTGGCAAACGGGACAGGGGTCGCCTCAGTCCCCATGATGGTGTATTCTGAAGTATTGCACACCCCCCCCCCCTGCGTTTTTAGCTCCATTTATTGCACTAAAAAAACCCACCTGGCATGACCTACTCCCAAGTCGACATTGATACTAAAGCTGTATTGAACAGACTGCGGGAAAATGAAGAGCGGTAATGGAAGAACAGTGTAGCTGTGAAGAGACTGCTGGAGCTAGGACAAATTAAGGCTGCTGGTAGGAAATCCGAACTGTGTGGCAGAAAGCGCATCGTAAACAACCAACATTTGACAGGAACTATCAGCAAACATACTCTTCAATGGAGACTGCGGAATGCGGCGGGGCATATATGAGAGGTGTCCCGAATGCAATGAAGATGGAGTCTGAACTTTGAACCTTTGAACCTTGAACTTCAGTGCGATGCTGTGGCTCAACACCTTCACAGCATCGGCTTCTAAGGACACCAGTTCTCAGTTCCGGGGAGATAGAGGACAAGACAAGAAAAGACAAGACAAGACAAGACATTAAGACACAGCAAATGAAACATTTCAGATGGGTTTAAGTGTTTAAATAACACATGTGTTATTTGTCGACGTCAAAAGTAAGTCCGATTAGAGTTAAAGAAATTCATTATTCATAGAGAAGTATTGGAGAAACAAGCAACACTCATTATTCATAGAGAAGTGTTGGAGAAACAGACAACACTCATTATTCATAGAGAAGTGTTGGAGAAACAAGCAACACTCATTATTCATAGAGAAGTGTGGGAGAAACAAACACCACTCATTATTCATAGAGAAGTGTTGGAGAAACAAACACCACTCATTATTCATAAAGAAGTGTTGGAGAAACAAACAACACACATTATTCACAGAGAAGTGTTGGAGAAACAAACAACACACATTATTCATAGAGAAGTATTGGAGAAACAAACAACACACATTATTCACAGAGAAGTGTTGGAGAAACAAACAACACACATTATTCATAGAGAAGTGTTGGAGAAACAAACAACACACATTATTCATAGAGAAGTGTTGGAGAAACAAACAACACACATTATTCATAGAGAAGTGTTGGAGAAACAAACAACACACATTATTCATAGAGAAGTGTTGGAGAAACACACAACACACATTATTCATAGAGAAGTGTTGGAGAAACAAACAACACACATTATTCACAGAGAAGTGTTGGAGAAACAAACAACACACATTATTCACAGAGAAGTATCGGAGAAACAAACAACACTCGCACTTTTTGTTATATAAATATTAGATTGATGGAGGTTTCTATACAAATCCTGATAGTCCTCGCTTTCGGACACCCTATTTTAGAACGATTCGTTATTTCGACCATCGGTCTATTTAAATAGTGTGGCTTGTTACTTTAAATTTACAAACATTTGTTTTAGATTATTCATTACTTGAACTTCAAACCTGCACTATGAATAAACAGAAGGAAGAATAAAGGCTGTTAAAGTATGGTTCTTAAGAAGGATGCTTCGCCATACCATGGACAGCCAGGAAGACAAATGAAAAGGTATTACAGAAGGCAAAGGAATATCTCAAACTAGGGCCCTACATAAGAAAAATAAAAGTCAATCAAAATTGCCGGACACTTCATCAGGCGTGAAGATCTCGAAAAATGTGGTCATAACGGGAAAGATAAACGGCAAAAGACAAAGGAGGAGGAGAAGACAGAAATACCTATGTGGCCTGACTGCATGGTTTGGTGGGAGAAGAAGACAGACATACCTGGGTGGTCTGACTGCATGGTTTGGTGGGAGAAGAAGACAGACATACCTGGGTGGCCTGACTGCATGGTTTGGTGGAAGAAGAAGGCAGACATACCTGGGTGGCCTGACTGCATGGTTTGGTGGGAGAAGAAGACAGAAATACCTGGGTGGCCTGACCGCATGGTTTGGTGGGAGAAGAAGACAGAAATACCTGGGTGGCCTGACTGCATGGTTTAGTGGGAGAAGAAGACAGACATACCTGGGTGACCTGACTGCATGGTTTGGTAGGAGAAGAAGATATAGAAATACCTGGGTGACCTGACTGCATGGGTTGGTAGGAGAAGAAGATATAGAAATACCTGGATGGCCTGACTGCATGGTTTGGTAAGAGAAGAATATATAGAAATATCTGGATAGCCTGACTGCATGGTTTGGTAGGAGAAGAAGATATAGAAATACCTGGATGGCCTGACTGCATGGTTTGGTAGGAGAAGAAGATAGAAATACCTAGATGGCCTGACTGCATGGTTTGGTAGGAGAAGAAGATATAGAAATACCTGGATGGCCTGACTGCATGGTTTGGTAGGAGAAGAAGATAGAAATACCTAGATGGCCTGACTGCTTGGTTTGGTAGGAGAAGAAGATATAGAAATACCTGGATGGCCTGACTCATGGGTTGGTAAGAGAAGAAGATAGAAATACCTGAGTGGCCTGACTGCATGGTTTGGTAAGAGAAGAAGATAGAAATACCTGGATGGCCTGACTCATGGGTTGGTAAGAGAAGAAGATAGAAATACCTGGGTGGCCTGACTGCATGGTTTGGTACGAGAAGAAGATATAGAAATACCTGGGTGGCCTGACTGCATGGTTTGGTAAGAGAAGAAGATATAGAAATACCTGGGTGGCCTGACTGCATGGGTTGGCAGGGAAACAAGCAATCGACTTTGATTCGAGACGCATAGGATCGAGCGGGATGGAGAAAGATGGCCGCCTACGCCCATTGTCATGGCCCTATCTAATCTGATCTTATACACTACTTATTTAATGTGAAACTACTTATTTTATAGTCTGCACACAAATTGTAAGTTAACATAGTTTACTTTCGTGTTTTAAAACATGGCTGGCTGTTGACCGTAAAATAATCTATGCTCAGCCTTGTTCACTGTACGCCATTTCGCTTTCCGACACCATCATCGAAACAGAAGACCGCCAGAAGGCGAGGGATGTCTTTATAACTGTATAAATAAGCACAAGTACGCTGTAGTTCGAATGAACATACTTTTTTCCCTCTATGAAAATTTGACGGCACACCACTGTCTCTAATATGGCAGATCCTTGTGCTGCGACACACTGTTTGAGAAATACCTGTATAGTTAATGATTTTCTCAGAAATTCTATTTCGTAATTCAGAATCCGGCAATATCAAATTCAGGACGTTCCCATAATGCTCCGCTGCTTCTTCCAACATCAACGGAAGTGTCTGTCTAGTAATGCTTCCCGTCAAATGTTGGTTATTTGTTATATGTTTTCACCACCTTATTCATATTTTCTTCCAGCACCTTTAGTTAATATTTTCTTCCAGTACCCTTAGTTAATATTTTCTTCCAGTACCCTTAGTTAATATTTTCTTCCAGCACCTTTAGTTAATATTTTCTTCCAGCACCTTTAGTTAATATTTTCTTCCAGTACCCTTAGTTAATATTTTCTTCCAGTACCCTTAGTTAATATTTTCTTCCAGTACCCTTAGTTAATATTTTCTTCCAGTACCCTTAGTTAATATTTTCTTCCAGCACCCTTAGTTAATATTTTCTTCCAGTACCCTTAGTTAATATTTTCTTCCAGTACCCTTAGTTAATATTTTCTTCCAGTACCCTTAGTTAATATTTTCTTCCAGTACCCTTAGTTAATATTTTCTTCCAGTACCCTTAGTTAATATTTTCTTCCAGCACCTTTAGTTAATATTTTCTTCCAGCACCCTTAGTTAATATTTTCTTCCAGCACCCTTAGTTAATATTTTCTTCCAGTACCCTTAGTTAATATTTTCTTCCAGTACCCTTAGTTAATATTTTCTTCCAGCACCCTTAGTTAATATTTTCTTCCAGCACCCTTAGTTAATATTTTCTTCCAGCACCCTTAGTTAATATTTTCTTCCAGTACCCTTAGTTAATATTTTCTTCCAGCACCCTTAGTTAATATTTTCTTCCAGCACCCTTAGTTATTTTCTTCCAGCACCCTTAGTTAATATTTTCTTCCAGTACCCTTAGTTAATATTTTCTTCCAGCACCCTTAGTTAATATTTTCTTCCAGTACCCTTAGTTAATATTTTCTTCCAGCACCCTTAGTTAATATTTTCTTCCAGTACCCTTAGTTAATATTTTCTTCCAGCACCCTTAGTTAATATTTTCTTCCAGTACCCTTAGTTAATATTTTCTTCCAGTACCCTTAGTTAATATTTTCTTCCAGTACCCTTAGTTAATTTTCTTCCAGCACCCTTAGTTAATATTTTCTTCCAGTACCCTTAGTTAATATTTTCTTCCAGTACCCTTAGTTAATATTTTCTTCCAGTACCCTTAGTTAATATTTTCTTCCAGTACCCTTAGTTAATATTTTCTTCCAGTACCCTTAGTTAATATTTTCTTCCAGCACCCTTAGTTAATATTTTCTTCCAGTACCCTTAGTTAATATTTTCTTCCAGCACCTTTAGTTCATATTTTCTTCCAGCACCTTTAGTTCATATTTTCTTCCAGCACCTTTAGTTCATACTTTATTCCAGCACCTTTAGTTCATATTTTCTTCTAGCACCCTTGCTCTGCCGAAACGTCATCAGTATGCACGTTGTCCATCCACTCCCTCTCTTCATCTTCTCACGGCCTTCGCAGTGTCCTCCTTATCCATTCTCAGCCTGCCTTGTATTTAAGCCAGTCTGTCAGACAACTAATCTCCATGCACACTCGCATGATCTGGGCAGAAGATCCGCGTTAAATTCCCTCACATGTGAGTGTCGTCCCAATATGTCTATCCTTTCTCTCCGGAAAAAGACTTCTTTTCCAGCCTTTCTAAGCATGCGCAGCGAGTCCGTCACAACAGCACTGTGAGACACTCACTGGTCTACCAGCCACCCGATTGCCCGTCGGTACCGCTTTAAATCTCCACGGACAGCCTGGATGGTAGTGAAACGCAAGGGCACTCCATCTCCTTGCCACAACCACAAGGGCACTCCATCTCCTTGACACAACCGCAAGAGCACTCCATCTCCTTGCCACAACCGCAAGGGCACTCCATCTCCTTGCCACAACCCTTCCACTGCAGTAGGCGGCACATCCCCACCCACCCCTACCCCCTCCAATCCACTTTCGCTTCCTATAGTCACAGTGCCATCTGGATATAATACCCAGATCCGAAGACCCACAGTGTCCTCGGACTGGCTCTGCAAAGAGTACCCAACCAAACCCGGCAGTGACGATCCAAAATCACCAAAAAAGACCGCGTAACTACACGTATTTCCGTAACCTACGGGCATGGCTATGAGGGAATTATATCCTCGAAAGACGCAAGAAAAAGGACAATAAAGCAAAATCAATAAAGACAGGCTGCGAACCCGTACGCACGGGCATAAGAAAACGGGATAACTGAAGAATGCAGCACTGCAATTTCTATCAACAAATTCCAGGGCTCAACCGCCAGTGAATTAGAAAATTGTTTCTTAGCTTTTTTTTTTTTAACGATAGGGAACCGTTCCGAAATCTTTAATTGCTGGTTGTGAAGCATGCAGGACATGGAAGAGGAACGGGTAATTTCTTATGATTTACAAGTTTACATGCCAAGAATGGTGCTCACAGAATGAAGGAATCTGATAAAAAGTTTGGTAGCGAAATGATTACACGGGGATGATAAATACAGGTTTGGTTTTTTTATTTTCCTTATTTTTTTTTGTTTTGATTAAAAAAAACAGGCAAAAACTAATTAAAACTATAAGAAAAAGAGTCAAGATTTCTGACAAAATACATCGTTATCATGTGAAAACAGAAGGTAGAGAACTTGGTTACGACAGAGCAGTTCAAGGAAAATGGAGAGTGAGAGAGAGAGAGAGAGAGGGAGAGAGATTGATTGATTGATTGATTGATTGATTGATTGATTGACCTTTATTTTAAAAGGGTTAAGAACTTGGCACGCAGGCCAGTTTGACATTCTGCCCCTTATCATACAAATTTCAGAGAGAGAGAGAGAGAGAGAGAGAGAGAGAAGGAGAACGAAAGATGTCTCAGCGGGGTTTGGGGGGGGGGGGCGATATGTGAACTGATCGGGTACACAAAGGATCGTACAAGATGGAGAAGCATAACTTTAACCTTTTTGTTTATACTATCTTTATTTATTTTTTATCACCAAAACGAAAAAATATTTTCACTTTCAGATGTTCTAGAACTTAATCTGAGAATGTTCTTTTCTTTGGTCAACATTTTTGTTTTCATTTTCTTTGCATTCTGGAATTCTGTGTGGAAGTTAATTTAAGCATGTGAGACCTGGACACTTAACAAAACAGCTGAGAAACACATAAGTGCCTTTGAATGTAAATGCTACAGAGGAATTCTCCAAATATCATGGGCACACAAAAAGAACAAATATATCCATACTACAAGAACTTAATATTGAAGAAGGCTGGCTAGTAAAGAGGGTTAAAGAGAGAAAACTTAAATATTTTGGACACATTAAACGTCATGATAATCTAGAGAAGACCGTCTTGGGAGGGTACATAATAGGGAAAAGAAAGAGAGGAAGACCAAGGCGAAGATGGCTGCAAGACATCATTGATGATCTGCAAATGGATGCATCAGCATAAGCCCATCTTTCTCACAAACGAGAGGCCTACAGGAGTGCTGTTAGGGAGGCAAAGTTCCGCAAGGGACATGCAAACGAATGAATGAATGAGTTAATTTGGAAATAAACATGTTACACATAAATCTGCTGCGTAATTGTAATGACATTTCTTTTTCATGAAAGAATTAATGAAAGTGATGCATGGCTGGTCACAATGAACTATGAGAAGGACTGAAGTATGAAAATGAATGTTTAAAGAAAAGAAACAAGTTGTAGGAACATATATATATATATAATCTTCTTACATCTTACATCCTTCCCGTGCCGTTAAACGTCACATAGGGCTCGCGTTGTAGTTCGCCAAGTTTCCCTGTTTTCGGCGAGTTTTTCAACCTCATCAAGGGATGTTATAGCCACTAGTTTATCCTCTCTTAACAATGTTCTTTTTTTTCCTAGAATTTAACGTTGTCGACCTCTTTTTTTTTTCTTCCGCCTCTTTTGTTCCACTTGATAGGTTTTTTGGGGATTCTCTGACTGTTTCTTATATATGTACATATCTTGTCGAGTTTGTTGTGATACATCACGGAATTTCTGACTACAGGAACGACTGTAAAACTTCACAAACGTATTGTGACACCTCACAATTACTCAAACAAAGCATCCGCATAATCAAGTCTGAAAAGACAACAACAACAAAATCTTTTCACATCACGACAACGCAGGGCCCTTATTGCAGAGCACAAAAGGACGCCGAGACAATCCTGAAACTGAGACAATCCTGAAACTGAGACAATCCTGAAACTAATTCACAATTGTGACCACTCACTTCTTACAGCCCAGATTTGCCACCATCTGACTTCTGCCTGTTCCCTAAACTGAAGGTCAAGTTGAAAGGTCGGCATTTTTCGTGGGATGTCGAAGTTGAAGCTGTGGCTTACGCGCGGATCAAGACACCAACCAGAAACTTCCTTCCTCAGCGGAAGGAAACACTGGATATCGCGGGTTGGAAACATATGTGGCTGTAAATGGAGGACTATGCTGAAAACTAAGTTTACAATGTGTACGAATCTGCCTTAGTTTGATACTAGTTTTATTATTTTATATTATCATAAACTTATTTTATACAGCTGGAGACTTTAGTTATCAATCGACCCTCGTGTATTTATTTATTTCCTTCCTGGTTCTTTCATTTTTTTTGATAGTCCGTCATACTGACAATACAGTGAATGCACACACAGGCCTACGAACAAAGATAAACAAATCTACAGCTGGTTAAGTCTTTGCATTATAAGACAGTCTTGCATTATGGAGAAATTCTTGTCCTGTATGAAGACAGTCTTGCATAATGATGAGCGTCTTGCGTTATGAAAATAGTAAAACAAATATTAATTTGTTCGGGATTATACGAGTGGCTAAATCAGCGAATGCAGGAAAATCCAAGAATGCGGAAGTCTTAAGCCAAGCTTTATGTTAACAGTGTAATCCCGATGATGTGTTACCAGTATCTTTATCCTGGTCTCAGCGAGTACAAGTTACTGACAAAAAAAAACGATTTTGATATCCTAGGAGATATGGTCGTTCGTTTATAAGGCGGCAGAGACAGAAACTAAATCCTACACTTGACCACCGCAAATCCGGCATCATCGGGACCTGTTGTATGCCGGATTAGTGACTTTGCCGGGTTACTGATGGTTACGCTAGAGTACACTTAACCCAACAGCTAACTACTTTATCCCCTACTTTGAAATACTTGGAAGAAAATACATATACTTTTATAAAAGAAAAAGAAAAAAAATTAATGGGAAAACAGATAAAATGTTAGTGAAACACAAGTAAAATACTGTAGAAGGTACAAGTGCATGTGATTTTTCTATCTGCTTCTTTATGCCATAAAATGTAGACGAGTCAATGCTGTATAAACTACACAGGCTTCGCACCTACACGCCGCTGTAGAAGTTCTATCATATCTGTTACGGACAGCGTATGATGTATGCACGTCACAGCACATGTTTGTGTTCATTAGATCCATGACTGGGGTGTAAATGTCAGCAGGTTATGATAAAAATGCAGACAGGACAATTAGAAATGCCTTACCGGCGTTTTAAAAACCCTCAAAGTCAGCGGATGCAAAAGCTAGCGCCACCAAACAGTAGAGGCATGTCAGTGTAGCAACCCGAGGGAAGACTGCAGTGTCTCTCGTGGAATCTAGTGCCGGATAACTGATTGAGCCGGATAATTGATTGAGCCGGATAACTGATTGTGCCTTATAACTGAGTGAGCCGGATAACTGATTGCCGGATTTGTGATGCTCAAGTGTACATCAAACAGCGGCAGCAAATAATACATGTCTTCTCTTCCCTGTACCCCGTACCCCTCCAAACATACACACATACCTCACAATTGGAAAAAAAAAAATTTAACTCGAAACTGTGAGGGCGACACTTCATAACTTTCCAGAGCCTTTCATGAATGTCAAAGAGAACAGTAACTGGGAGAACTTGTTTCAGCTGCGCTCCTTGATAGTTCCTCTGGTTTTCTTTTTCCCAGCAGATCAAGACGTATGGAATTTAATACGTCCCGTTTCCAACTTGATGTAAAACTGACCTCGCCGAACTACCTCTCATCCAGCTTTAACCAGATTTATCCAGCCTTGCCCGGAATAATTCAGCAAAGCCAAACCAGAACTGTCCGGTCTAGCCACCCCCCCCCCCCCCGGCCATTCTACCTGCTGCACTCGGGCAAATCAAGCAATGGCAGCCGGTTTCAAAGTTTAACTTCTCCCAAAGCCTTTTATCATCAGCATGAGTCCGAATATAAGCCCTCCCTTTCAAAGCCAGCCTTCAACAGAGTAAACAAATAGCTCCAAGCAATTAATCCATTTAGTGAAATAGTAAACACAAATTCTTCCGCTACAGCTAAAACGCCGAAGGTTGTATTGCTAATAAAGTTGATAATACGGATGCCATTTCTTAATCATACACACATTATGATGTTTCATTGAATTTTCTCTTTCTTTTCATCCATTAACATATCTTGATTTGATGCTATTAGCAGAAAGGCTATTAAACGGGAGGTTAACGTTCCCTTCAGCCAGGATTATAGAAAAATGACCTAGGAAACATTAATGTCTAAGGATTTAAAGGTGAATCAAGTTATTGAAGAGTCCAAGATGAAAAAAAAGCATTTTTGGGATATTTCTTATGTTTTGTTCTCCATTGAAATTATGGCTTTTAAAAACACGGGATATGTTCCGATGGGCATTTTCGAATTTTTTAAAGACCTCATTTAATATAGTAAACTGAAAAATAAACATTTGAGGCATCTTAAGTCTGGATATATATTATGACAATGCTCAGAGACAGGGGAATAAACATGGAAGGATGCAAAGAATAATTCCAAGAACAGGGAAGACTGTAAAGCCTTTATCCGTGGCCTACGCTCTCAAGGGAGTGAAAGGTCGATGATGATGATGATGATGATGATGATGATGATGATGATGAAGTCTGGCCATGAAGAAAGAAGATGAGGCATATTTCATGCTTCTGTGTCTCCTGTTTAACTTGTATACTGAAAATATAATGAGAAATGTTAGAGAAGATGTAGACAAAGAATACTACGATTCCTTACAAATTAGAGGTTATGAAATATCAGAGAAAGGAACAGAGAAATTAATTGTGTCAGCCTGTAAGAATAATGTAGAGCAAAACCTCTATCTTAATGCAAAAGAAAACTAAATTGATGACAACTGACAAAACAAATAAGGCAGCTGAAATATGTATCAATGAAGAAAAATTCGAATAGATGAGAGTTTTGAATATCTTGGATCATTAATAACTAAAAAAGTACTAAATTAAAAGGAGGAATTTATCGCTCTTAAAACAATAAAACATCTAAGGAATCTGTGGAGAGGAACAGACAGAACTACAAAAATAAGATTTTTAAGGGCATGCATCTTTCCCATCGCAACATATGCCTGTGAGACCTGGACACTTAACAAAACAGCTGAGAAACACATTGAATGTAAATGCTACAGAAGAGCTTCAAATATTTTATCTTATATCTTACATCCTTCCCGTGCCGTTAAACGTCACATAGGGCTAACAATGTAATTTGGCAATTTTTGCTGTCTTCGGCGAGCCTTTCAACCTCATCAAGGAATTTTATGCCTGTTAATTTGGCCTCTCTTAACAATGTCCCCTTTAGAGTTTCACGCCGTCTGCCTCTTTTTCTTTGGCCTGTTGTGTTCCACTTGATAGCTTGTTTTGGGATTCTGTGATCGTTTCTTCTCATCACGTGACCAACATATGTCCATTTCCTTTTCCTGATCACCCATGAGACTGGTTGTTCTTCGGTCATCTGTCTTATCTCTGCATTGTTCTTGAATTAGTTCCACTTGATGCCGAGTATTTTCCTTAGGCATTTGTTTTCAAAAGAGTCTATTTCTTTAGTTGTTTTCCAGCTTTCGCATGCATAAATGAGGATGGATATTACATTTGAATTGAATAGTCTTAACTTGGTTTTTGTGCTTGTAACTTTTGAATGCCATATGTTCTCAAGATTCTTGAAGATCGATGCTGTTTTTGCAATTCTAACTTCCTTTCTGGTGTCACCATCCTGGTCTATGTAGCTGCAAAGGTATGCAAATTGATTGACTTCTTCAATATCTGTCCCTTCTACTTGTGCTTTTCCATTTTGATTAATGGGGAGTTTCATTATTTTCTTTTTGTCCTTGTTAGTTTCAAGTCCTATTTTGTTAGCCAGTGAAGACAGGCTATCTGTTTTTTCTTGCATGGAATTCACATTATTACTCATAAGAGTTATGTCAATAGTTGGGTCCCATGTACCCAGTCAATACCTATGTTACCTGTGCAGCATTTTTTCACTATGAAGTATATTGTAATTCCAAAAAGCAAAGGAAACAGTAAACATCCTTGTTTCAAATATCAAATATCATGGACACAAAAAAGAACGAATATATCCATACTACAAGAACGTAATATTGAAGAAGACTGGCTAGTAAAGAGAATTAAATAGAAAAGATTTAAATATTTTGGACATACTCGTATTAAACGTCATGATACTTTAGAGACGACCGGCTTGGAAGGGTACATAATGGGAAAAAGAAAGAGAGGAAGATCAAGACGTAAATGGCTGCAAGATATCGTTGATAATCTGCAGCAGGCCATCTTGCTTACAACCGAGAGGCCTACAGGAGAGCTGTTAAGGAGGCATAATTCCCCAAGGGACATGCAAATGACTGACTGAGTGTCTCCATAGCCAGACTATTGAAATCATCGTAACCAACAAGTCTTATTAGGCACTGCCACTTAGACAGAAAGATGTCAATCGCCTGGTACTTATAAAAAAGTCACTAGCTTGGTACTTAGATAGAGGTCAGAAGCCTGGCACTTAGAAAGAGGTCAATCGCCTGTACTTAGATAGAAAGATGTCAATCGCCTGGTACTTAGACAGAAAAATGTCAATTGCCTGGTACTTAGAAAGATGTCAGCAGCCTTGTGTTTAGACAGAATGGTGTCAGCAGCCTGGTGCTTGGACAGAAAGGTGTCAGTAGCCTGGTGCTTAGGTAGAAATTGCCAATCGCCTGGTGCTGAGACAGAAAGATGTCAGTAACCTGGTACTTAGTCAGAACGATGTCATTAGCTTGGTACTTAGAGAGAACGACGTCAGAAGTCTGGTACTTATACAGAAAGATATCAGTACCCTGGTACTTAGACAGAATGGTCTAGTTTTACTTTATGGATAGCTAGAAACAGAATGAATGAAAGAAAAGTGTAATTTAGAAACAATTTTTCTCAGTTCGAGTTCCATACTCACATTATTTCGTTCCCATACCTCCTCTCCCCCCCCCTCATTATTTGGTTTTCATACCCTCATTACTTGGTTCCCACATCCTTATTATTTGGTTCCCAAAACCCAATTATTTGATTTCCATACCCCTAAGATATATGATACCCCTGGTCAGACTCGTGGGAGGAGGGTCCATCGGGGACTCGGAGGGTCTTCTCTGTTTTAAAGGCTGGGCCTGGTCAGTTTAAGGGAGCTCGTAAATGATGGAAACAGATAAGCAAAGGGAACCTTCGCACCAGTTTATAAAATTTCTCTCGGGGACCGTTCCCTCTGCTTGAAAACCCCTGAAATAGAGTATTCCTTGCATGGGGAATATAGAAAACAATGGAAGGTAGAACAAAGAAGAAAGGGAGCGGTTCTCAGACTGCGTTATAAGGGTTACGCCTTAAAATATAACTCGGTAAGAAATTCTCGGTGGCTTGGACGCTTCTTACAGAATTTATCCCACCGACCTTTCCTGGCGACAAACGAAATGTCCATGTCAAGAAACGATTCGTGTTTATTAAGCCTCTCATGGCGAAGATAGGTTGCTAGAATCTGGCCTGAGATGCCACAGTTACCCCAGATGTAGAAAAAAGGGTACCTGGCTACTTCCGGAGCTGGGAAGAAGAAGAAGTATCCAGATTTGTTGTGGACAGACACATGTCAAAGAAAATGTGGACACTAAAATCATATCTCTTTGGGTACCTCTTTATCATGACAGGGTGATCTTTACCTTTTTATCTTAACTTTCAGTTCAGCTCAGCACCTGGAAAACTGGTAGGGGAAAAAAATCAGAAAAGGGAAATAACTACGTGCACGGCGAGAAATACTGGATTACATTTATACTGGGTCAGCGGATAAGAAAAAAAAAATTTTACATAAAAAAAATTCATAAAAATTAACCGCAAATTAATGCCCTAAACAATGAAAAATATATGAAAAGAATTTGACTCTCTTTTGAGTCTTTACATACATGTTTTCAATTGATGTGTGATTTAATTTGGGATTACTTTTTCACTCGTCCTCGAATATGGGGATCAGCTTCACAGATTTGGAAGTCGCATTAATTGAATAGGGTTGAAATAAGATTTTTAAAAACGTCATGAGAACATTTTTTTTCTCATAAATGTGAAATTTAGAAAAATAACAATAAATGTGGTTAGCTGAGAGACTGACAGTCAATGATAGAAATACTTTAAGTTGTTTATGCCATTACAACGAATACTCAAGACTGTTGTAAAGAAAGAAGTCAACGATTCATCGACATTCATTGCAGAATATCTGCTTTCCGGCATGTTCATTTTTCAGCCCAGAAAATTCATTAGTGACAAACCAAAGACCATAACCAGAATAGGTTTCCAACCTCATGACCTCAACTTGTTTTCCCTGCTTCTCGTATCTCGCGGGACTCGCAAAAGGTTGCGAGATTTCTAATGTTCGCCAAGGTAACAGGACGTAAAGTTACTCATGAATGGCTTCTTCTAAGTGAGTTTTTATGCGACCGAAATTATCTGCCGTTTTTATTAAAAGAGCTTTTCAAACTACTAGCAAGCATTTAGTCTAAACCGTGAAATTGAGAGTTTCCAGCAATTTGATGATAGAATTCATAAAAAAAGGTGAGGCCATTAACGTGAAATTAGAAGATCTATTAGAACATGGCGGAAGGAGATTTCTAAAAGGCTTGTCAATGCCTGCGTGTCTCCGGGCCAAAAATGTTTACTTGACGAGGGCACACACAGAAATATTACACTGTTGTCTGGTACAGATGAGCTAAGTTATAACAATAACATGGGTGAGTTAAGAGAGAAAAAAAGTTTGCATCCTTATTTGTTATTTCATCCGCTGAAAATTAATGAAGTTAACAAATTAACGTGCACTAATTATTAAAATATGCTAACCAGAGCAAACCAGGCTTTCGGAAACCTGCACAGTACATGGACATCCACAAAGCTGAGCTAGCAAGAATATTCAGAATGAACGTCCTGTCTGTGTTACTTTAACGAATTGACTGGTGGGGAAACCACACAAACTGCAGAACACGTAGTAAGTTCCTTCCAGATTAAATGTTTACACAGGGTATATGGAACATTGTGGCCAAACACCTTAAGAAGTAGCACTTTGCTGGCAGAAATGCAGATGAAGCTGCAAGCAGCGATAATTTGGGGGAGAAAGACGCTGACGATAATTGGGACATGTGCTCCGGATGACTGGTGACTCATTACCCAAAAAATAGCACTAAGATGGACACCTCAGCGGAACAGGAGTAAGGGTACGAACGAACGAACGAACGAATGAGCATACCTTGTTTTCAAAGAGTTAAGAATTGGGCACGCAGGCCCGTCTGACATTCAGCCCTTCATCATACAGCTTTCACTCAGTCACAGTCATTCAGCTTTCGTTAATGAGCGCAATAATCATGAAGTCACAGTTCAATTATTACATAAATAAATAATAAACTTATCTCATGTCCATACACTCTACACTCTGATTTATGCAACAACATGAAATAAACTTGCATTCTTACATTCATTCAAAACTAACAAATTTATAGAAAAGTAGTATTTGTAAAAAAAATTACAACACTCAAGCATTTTAAACTACTTTAAACTATGCTTAAGGACGCATATAGTCCGTATCAAATAGATGCTGACAAAGTTTAAAGTTATAAGAACGAACATTACTTATAAGTTTTACATAAGTTGTAAGTGATACATTGTATCACTCTCTCTCCCCTCCCTGGTTCCCCATCCACCACCCCCAGTTACAACCCACCGACCACATGTCACAGGTCTCTATTTAAACAGTCTCCACGTTCTACTAAATCCATTCCTGACACACACCGCCAGACAAGACACATCTTACAATTTACAGCTAGGTACTCTATTTCATTTTTTTATATAGTATTCATGTGAATCTATACTTTATCTCCTCTCTCTCTATTTCTTCGTCCTGCATTTTTTTGTATGATTACGGCTCACGCCGAAACCTCACAACTTTGTAGTCGTTAAGTAATAAAGCTGCTCCTACATTTTTCCTAGTTTATACATTCGCAGTTTCAGGCAGATTGAAGGAGAAGGAGGAGGAGGAAGGAAGGAAGGAAGGAAAAGGAGGAGGAGAAGAAAGACGAAGAAAGGAAAGAAGAAGAAGAAGAAGAAGAAGAAGAAGAAGGAAGGAGTAGGAGGAGGAGGAAGGAAGGAAGGAAGGAAGGAGGGAAGGAAGGAAGGGAGGGAGGGAGGAAGGAAAGAAGGAAGGAAAATGAGAAGGAGGAGGAGGAAGAAGAAGAAGAAGAAGAAGAATTAAACTCTTTGGCTGTCTTTTAACCTTTAGGCATTGTAATGACAATTTTAAAGAAACAAAAGTACATGATAAAGCAACTGTATAACATTTAGTTCTGTTCCCTGTCATGGGAATTCAAATTTTGAAGTAAGAATATAAAATAACAACTGATCTCTGATAATTTTCCGTTTAGAAAAAAAAAACATGGCGCCTATGCCTAGTATAAATTTTCTTTGTTATCTTGAACATTTTTTTTCCCCGTAACAGAAAAGTTGAATAATCTCCGGATTTATTTCTCTTTTACTACTACTCACTACCAAAAATAGCACTAAGATGGACACCACAGGGGAACAGAAGTAAGGGTAGACCAAAAGAGACATGGAGAAGAACAACAGAGAGGATGTTGAGCAATAGAGGGCTCACCTGGGCAAGAGCAGAAAAAAAGGCGAAGGACAGGCATTTGTGGAAAACCCTTGCGGAAGCCCCATGTGCCCTGGGCACTTAAGGTTCAGAGAGAGAGACTATTATATTCATTTTATGAATGTGTTACTCAGTATCACAGAAACTGAACCGTATATATTTTCGCTTTATAGTAATAAAAAGAGATAAATCTTTACACGATTTCGCTATAACGATAATGACATTAATAATGAAATACTCGGTACAGATTACAGATAACGGCTCCACTCTGACAAATATTGCATGAAATGCTCCCATAGAAGCAGTTGTTGGAGAAACAATAGAAGTCTGACTTCTGTTTAGGTGAGTTATTATCTACGGTCAAATTAACCAAATGCGACTCACGTGTAAAGCAGAAACGCGCTGTGTGCCAGAGATAGTGATAAGTGTGGAGGGCGGAGCGGTGATACATGCGCGTGAGCAAGACAGGCAGGCATGTCAATCTAATTGTGGATGACAGATCATATTAGTCACCAGCCGAGCCAGGATGATAGTTTCAAGTCTTGATAGATAATTAAGTGCCCTTGTCTGGTGCCTGGAGTTGAGTAGTTTTTGTTTAGTCGGGGGGCAAAAAATGAATACATTTAATCTGTTTATCTATATCGTGTTGTTAGTCGTCATTGTCATCGTCGTCGTCGTCGTCGTCATCATCATCATCATCATCATCATCGTCGTCGTCGTCGTCATCGTCGTCGTCATCATCATCATCATCATCATCATCGTCCTCATCATCGTCCTCATCATCATCCTCATCATCATCATCATCGTCATCGTCCTCATCATCAACATCATCATCGTCGTCGTCGTCATCAATATCATCATCGTCATTATGGTCGTCGTCATCCTCATCATCATCATCATCATCGTCATCGTCCTCATCATCAACATCATCATCGTCGTCGTCGTCATCAATATCATCATCGTCATTATGGTCGTCGTCATCCTCATCATCATCATCATCATCGTCGTCGTCGTCTCATCATTATCATCATAGTCGTCGTCATCATTATCATCATCGTCATCATGGTCGTCATCGTTATCATCATCATCATCGGCGTCGTCGTCGTCGTAGTCATCATCATCACTATCATCATCATTATCATCGTCATCACCATCACATCGTCGTCATCGCCATCGTCATCGTGATCGCCATCATAATCATCTACATCACATCGTCATCATCGTCATCGTCATCATTTTCATCATTACAACGTCATCACCATCACTCTCATTAATATCATCATCACCATCAGCATCATCGCCTTCGACGTCATTATCATTGTCATTATCATGATCAACGCCAGAGCACCTAGTTTTTTGTTTTTTTTTGTGTGCATATTCTTTGAAAGCTACAACTCACCTTCAAATTACAGCAAAATGTTTAACACACAAACCCACACAAATCATTATCGGCACCATAATATCGTTATCACTGGAACCCCGCCATCTTTGTTTTACCAGCTTCCGCAAGCTGTGCAGACAGCCGTGACCAAACAAACATAACCGGAAACAGTTTCATTTAGACATATTTTCCATCATACATGCCCGTGATTTAGCTTGTAGATACCATCAGTTTGTTAATATATACTCAGCATGCTTGTATACGATTTATGTTTGATATTTGCTGTTTCGCTGTTTGTTATTATTTTGTAACTGTTTCATCATTTGCTGAAGTTTATTGTCGGTGTATAACTACATGGTTCTGTTGTTTTTTTTCTTTTCTTGTGGTAATAGAGATTACGATGATAATGATGATGATGCTGGTAATGAAGATGATGATATCGGTGATAGTATCGATGAGAAGAATTGGAAGGACAAAATGATGATGAAGGCGACGATGTTAATGGTTAATACGATAATGATAATTTTAGTAAGGCTGGTTTGATGATGATGATGATGATGATGATGATGATGATGATGATGATGATGATGATGTGTCAGTTTCACTCACTTACCACGAAATACCTAAGAAGATATGTCACCCCCCCTTCTCTGCCACGCAAGAACGGGGATTCTCTGTACATACACATTCTATGTTGCTCAAACCTGTTTTCCTGGGCTGTTGTGGCGTAGCCTGCTTTCATTAAAACTCCCAACGCTGAAAATAAAAGATTTAGCATTAGCCAGTTTCTTTTCATGAAATGAAACTGGACTCTTCTTACTTCTAATCCATTATTAAACGGAAGTTCAGCATTTTGAATTCAGCGCTGGCGAAACATGATCTCGAGTACAGCTCTGCTAGAGACAAATGAAACTGACGTCTAATGTCTTCGAGAAAGTTGACTAGATCAAACTAGAATTTTCTAGTGAAAAAAAATATTCACTTCACCTGCTGTGAAAGAATAGTGATAATTACAATTTTTGCAGCGAAAGGGGAAAGTGTAAATGGTTGGGTGAATGTGGTGATGAGTTATCTTCTAGCATCTTACATCCTTCCCGTGCCGTTAAACCTCACATAGGGCTCGCATGATAGTTCGCCAATTTTTCCCTGTTTTTCGGCGAGCTTTTCAACCTCATCAGGGGATTTTATGCCTACTAACTTGGCCTCTCTTAACAATGTCCTCTCCAGAGTTTCAAATCTCTTATGTTCTAGAGAAAGACCCCTCGTCAAGGATCGGAGTCTGATATTCCTGGCCTTTCTTACTCGCAAAGACCTACAGGAAGTGAACAAATCGATTAATTAACTCAGTTAAATTTTTTTATATATAAACTCATATATATATATATAAGTTATATTTTCTTTATATGTAAGAGAAGCAACATTCAAATCGCAGGGTCAAGATTTTCATATAATTTATGTAAAGCTTAGCACATCCCATCATTCAAGTATGGTTGCACAATTGTATAAAATATGTAGTTTTTATGTTCAGAAGTTAACAAAGAAAATCTATACTTATTGTATATTTTCTGATGAAAAATAAGTATTATAAAATGTGGTAAAATTGATAGCTGTGGAGACAGAGACGTAAAGTTCAGGTTTGTAATAAAATAGAAAGGGAAAAATGGAGCATAAAAAAGCCAGTATCACAAAACATAAGTCGAGTGTGTGGAAATGTAGAACAGATGATAATAGTTCAATATTTCGGCGATATGCTTTTGTCAAGGACAACAGAAAGACAAACAACAAATGAACAGAAGAAAAACGTAGGTAAAAACGCAACTTTTATGAAAGTCGTTTATAAATTGCGCATGAGTAGACTATGAGTAACTATTTACCTATGTAATTTAGGCAATTTCCTCTTATTGAAGAATGCCGGCTATTAAAGAAGATGAAACAGAGAAAAATTAAATATTTTTGACACATTAAACCTCGTGATAATTTAGAGAAGACCGTCTTGGAAGGGTCATCATCATCATCATCATGTGCCGTGCCGACTGGCGTTGGCTATTATGCTTCTCCAGAGTATCCGATCCTTCATGCAGGTCATCAGTTCAGTTGGTGATCTACTCTCACACCATCCCGTCAGACTGTCCAGTATCATTTCTCTTGGTCTTCCTCTTGATCTTCTTCCTTCTATTTTTCCTGTTGTTATAATATTTTCAATGCCCCCTCTTCTCATTGCATGTCCTAAGAAAGTACAATGTCTCTCTCTTATCTTTTTGACAAGGTTTTTTTGTCTCTCCAGCTCTTCTCATACATTCTTCATTAGTTATTTTTGCTGTCCAGGGGATTCGCAACATTCTTCTAATAAACCACATTTCTGCTGCTTCCAATGATTTTTGTGCAGACTTGCCTATTGTCCATGATTCACTTCCATATAACAAGATAGGTTCAATATCTTGGAAGGGTACATAATGGGAAAAAGAAAGAGAGGAAGACCAAGGTGGAGATGGCTGCAAGACATCGTTGATAATCTGCAAATGGATGCATCTGACCGACGGACTGAACCCAGGCAATTAATATACCCGTCTAACTCTTGTATATTAGGCCTTTGAGCGTGCGGGTTAGGTGAATTATAAGGTAATGTAGTAGTAAAGTGAATAGTGAACTAGTTTCCTATGTCGGTTATTCTATTCCTGTTAGTATATCAGGAATAAAAAATGAATGATTGGCTCCCAAATGTACGGGAAGCTGGGGTTAAGAGCAGAGGAAAAGTTTGATAATGTCCACGTTATTTTATAGTCTGTTGACATATCTTATCTTGTCTTGTCACCTTCATCGTGAAGCTTTCAGTGTTAAGAGAGATCAAATAGAAGTCTTAACTGGGCTCGACGATTTTCTTCATGCCTTGTCTTGTCTTATCTTGTGTCATCTCCATATAACTGCGAGCTGGTGTTATTTGCAGCCGATGCTATGAAGGTATTGAGGCACATCATCGTATCAGCGTGGGAGCGGGTTATGGCGGCTGTTCTGATAATGGGACATGAGATTGCTGCAGTTTCTTCTCTCCACCTCCTACGTCTGCGGCCTCTCCCTCTGTTTGCTACAATCCTTGGCGTGAATATTACCTGTAGTGTACTGTTGTTCTATGGTAGCCGTTTAACATGGCCAAATGTTTTTGACTTGCTGTTTCTGGCTGTAGTGTAAGACTGGTGTTACTCCACCCTTTGCCCTGATGGTCTGATTTTTGCTCTTCTTGTCCACATATAGCAGGACATTATTTACGTTTTTATTGAAAAGTCTAAGTTTGGTTCTTGTTTTGATGTTCTTAGATGACCATATTTTGTTAAGTTGGATAAATGTTGCCTTGGCCTTGGTTATTCTAGCTTTAACATCCTTTTCTGTTCCCCCGTATTTATCCACTATGCTGCCTAAATATGTGAAATACTCGACTTCCTCATCTAGCATACTAACTCAGTATCCCCTAAATGCCTGATTGACGAGGCACGGGGCTGTATTCATTTTTATAAAAATTTTACACAGAATTCAGTTAGTCAGTTATGTCCCTTGCGGAACTTTGCCTCCCTGACAGCTCTCCTGTAGGCCTCTCGGTTGTAAGCAAGATGCTCTCCTGCTGATGCATTCATTTGCAGATTATCAATGATGTCTTGCAGCCATATTCGCCTTGGTCTTCCTCTCTTTCTTTTTCCAATTATTTACACTTCCAAAACTGTCTTCTCTAAATTATCATGACGTTTAATGTGTCCAAAATATTAAATTTTTTTTCTATTTAATCCTCTTTACTAGCCAGTCTTCTTAATTATTAGGTTCTGGAATTATGAATATATTTGTTCTTTTCTGTGTCAATGATATTTGAAGAACCCAGAATTATACGCAGAATTACAGATGGCAGGATAGAAGAAGCCAAATGCTGAGTTTCTTCTAGATCCAGTAAAGGGCATGGAAAGATGAAGTATTTAAAACAAAACTAAACCACTTCTGTTGCTGGGAAAAAAAAGCTACGCACACACACACACTACACTTAACAGACTCATCCCTCATTGTAATGTGACCAGATGCTCCCCCGTCCTCCCCACCCCTCACCCCAGATATTTAAATTGAAAGAAAACAGCTTGGTTGTACTGCCCCCTGACGTGTTCTGCTTTTATTTCCACCGTGGTTAGAATTCTGAACATAAAGAGATACCAAGGAAATCCATTACAAGGGTCTTGATTTCCGATACCGCGTGTTCAGATTGCCAGGAACCCGTACACGAGTACGCCATATGTGGACAGTCAGCTGTGTCGATATTGCCAGGAAGGAAAACTAAAACCAACCAACACTATGGCGTGTACTAATTTAGTTTAGTCGGGGTTGAAAAAAAATCTGCATAGAATTTGTGTTGTGGACTAACTGACAAATTATATCCAGGCTTTTGTTTGTCCCCTTTCAACATCAAAAGGTATATGAGGAAGGAGAAAAGATAAGACAAGACAAGACAAAATAAGACAAGACAATGCAAATTATAGTTCAGTCCTGAGAAATGAATAAGAAAGGGGAAATTTAAGACGAAATTTTTTTGGGTTTTATTCTAGGATCTTTTAAATGTTTTTCTACTTTATTCTAGGATCTTTTAAATGTTTTTCTACTTTATTCTAGGATCTTTTAAATGTTTTTCTACTTTATTCTAGGATCTTTTAAATGTTTTTCTACTTTATTCTAGGATCTTTTAAACGCTTTTTTTTTCTCACTTATAAAAAACTTAAAAGCCTTTGCTAAAAATGGAAGAAGAAATCATTCTTGAAAGATCAGATGGCCTTGGTAGTGAAACAGTTCTTTGGGGGAAAGAGTGCAGTGCGTTGTGGCAGTCACCGATCCATTGCTGACATGCTAGCGTCAAGGTTATCAAACCATAGCTGACTAAGACCCTGTCCCACCTCTCCGTTGGTGCCCCTTGTAGCAGACCTAGCCTGGATAACAGTGGTGGAGTCTGCTAAAGAAGTATTGCACATCCTCTACGTTTTTAGCTTTAATCAGACAGTGAAAAAAATAGCCACCGTAACCCGTTCCCAATCTGATAGTATTCTGTGTCTCTTAGTCTCCATCGCATCGCCTGCAAAAAACAACAAGCTCGCAGTTTCAGGGAGGTTTAAGAAAAACTACTAGTAGTAGTAATAATAGTAGTAGTAGTAGTAGTAGTTGTTGTAGCAGTAGTAGTAGTTGTAATAGTAGTAGTAGTAGTAGTAGTAGTAGTAGTAGTAGTAGTAGTAGTAGTAGCAGCAGCAGTTACAGTTGCAGTATCAGTAGCAGCAGCAATAGTAATATTAGTGGTATTAGTAGTAGCAGGAGTAGTAGTAGTAGTAGTAGTAGTAGTAGTAGTAGTAGTAGTAGTAGTAGTAGTAGTAGTAGTAGTAGCAGCAACAGTAGTAGTAGTATTAGTAACAGCAGCAACAGTAGTAGTAGTAGTAGTAGTAATAGTAACAGTAGTAGTAGCAGTAGTAGTGTTAGCAGCAGTAGTAGTTCTAGTTGAAGTAGTAATAGTAGTAGTAGCTGTTTCTTTAGCAGTAGCAGTAGTAGTAGTAGTAATAACTAGTGTTAGCAGTACTAGTAGTAGTAGTAGTAGCAGTAGTATTAGCAGTAGTAGTAGTAGCAGTATCAGTAGTAGTAGTAGCATTAGCAATAGTAGTAGCAATAGTAATAATAGTAGTAGTAGTAATAGTAGTTAGTAGTAGTAGTAGTAGTAGTAGTAGTAGTAGTAGTAACAGTAGTAGAAGTAGTAGTAACAGTAGTAGTAGTAGTAGCAGCAGCAGCAGTAGTAGTAGTAGTAGTAGCAGTATCAGTAGTAGTAGTAGTAGTAGTAGTAGTAGTAGTAGTAGTAGTAGTAGTAGTAGTAGTAGTAGTAGTAGTAGTAACAGTAGTAGTACTAGTTCTTGTACTTTCAAAATTATTTTTAAAATGTAAACATTTATTGCTCAGTTTCTGTGGTACTGCGAGTAATTTGTTCCTTGCTGGCGGTGCGGTGAAGATGTTGAAGTACAGCCTTAGCCTCTAATGGGATAGAGGGCTGCAGGTAATCGCTGACACAGACAGGAAGTAAAGAAGAAGAAAAGAGTGCAATCGTTCTCGGCAGACATCACTGCCTATGTGTCCAGTGCCAGTGACCTGTGCCCAGTGCCCAGTTACCAGTGACCAGTAGCCAATGCCCAGTGACCTGTGATCAGTGACTAGAGACCAGTAATCTGTGACCAGCGACCAGTTCCCAGTGCCCAGTGACCAAATCTGTATTTGTGAGTCACCAGAGGAGAGATAGGACAGGGTCTTGACCAGCATCTTTTTCGCTCCAGCTGACTACTATGCTGTCACTCATTCATAATTAGCACCGCTCTCCTCTAACGTGATATCACATTATCTAAATGATGTCACATTATCTAAATGATGTCACATTATCTAAATGATGTCACATTATCTAAATGATGTCACATTATCTAAATGATGTCACATTATCTAAATGATGTCACATTATCTAAATGATGTCACATTATCTAAATGATGTCACATTATCTAAATTATGAGCAGTTTGGGACACAGTTTGCGCCTATTTGTTTGAACTATTCTGCCTTCATCTTCTGTCGATATCTGAGCGTTTGTTCTACTTTACATGCCTCCCCTATACGATATACTCTTCAATAGTTTCTCCTACAATTTCTCAGTAATGTATTGTACTACAGATTCTCATCAATGCTCTCAACTAAATTTTCTTATTGCTGTTATTACATGCAGTCTCCTATAAAAATTTTCTTACAACAACTTCTCATCACAGCTTTCTACTACAAATTCTCTACAAAGCTTTCTACTAGAAATTCTCATCAAATCTTTCTACTACAAATTCTCATTAAAACTTTCTACTACAAATTCTACTACAAATTCTTATCAAAGCTTTCTACTACAAATTCTCATCAAAACTTGCCTTTACAAATTACCATCAGAACTTTCTACTACAAATTCTCATTAAAACTTTCTACTACAAATTCTACTACAAATTGTCATCGAAGCTTTCTACTACAATTTATACTACAAATTCTACTACAAATTCTCATCAAACTTTCTATCACAATTCTCATGTTCTCTAGATACTGTCAAGATCTTGCTTGTGGTATGTCATCATCATCATCATCATCATCATCGTCGTCGTCATCGTCACATTCATCATCATCATCATCATCATTATCATCATTATCATCATCATCAATTTCTGTGTTTGTGTCACAGATCATGTGATGTATTTCTGACTACTCTTCCTCTCTCTCGCATATAAGATAAACTTTTTCCCAGTTTTCTGGAAGAATATGGAACAAAATTTCATAGATTCGGCAAAAAAAATGGTTTGAAAGCTTCCTCATGTTCTGGTCTTCTGACGGTGAATAAATATCAATCTTATTCCTGTCTGTCAATATTCTTTTCCTGGACTCTGTCCGTTTTAACTGTCAAAGTTGTGTCAAAAACTGTGTTGAGTTTGTCAAATTTGAGCTAACAAATAGAAAACATACAATGCAGTCAGTCAGTCAGTCAATCAGTCATTTGCATGTCCTTTGCGGAACTTTGCCTCCCTAGCAGCTCTTTCCTGTAGGCCTCTCGGTTGTAAGCAAGATGCCCTGCAGCAGATTATCAACGATGTCTTGCAGCCATCTTCGCCTTGGTCTTCCTCTCTTTCTTTTTCCCATTATATAATCTTTCCAATATGGTCTTCTCTATATTATCATGACGTTTAATATGTCCAAAATATTGATCGTCGATTAAAAACATCACTTTCATTCAAAGCACTGAAACAAAGTGTAAACTCCCTAAGACATTCAGTAAACTGTCATTGCCTCTTCCGAGCTTAATAACAAGCCTTGGGCGAAGATTTACTTTGCCCAGACATTGTCAGTTAATTGCGTTCTTAAATTTTTAATTTGCAGCAAAAACAGTAAACACCCGAAAAACTTGTAACGTTTTTTTAACAGTTTATTTAAGTGTAAAACCGAGGTCGAAATATGTAAGTAAACACATAATTAGTTTCCGTTTTGTTTCTAGAATTCGTAATAATTATCGCCCGAGGTTTCGAATTTTAATGTTTGAATTTAAGTAAATATGGGAGAACGGAACGCCGTAAATCTGATAAATGATTGCAAGGGAGAGAAATGAACAGCAAACTGTTTTGGGCTGTGCTAATGAGCATATAAGAGATGTAGGAATTGGTCGGGATGTTAACTGAATAACAGAAGTATGGCTTCCCGATCATCAGATTTCAGAAATAGCGTCAATTAAACCCACAAAATTCTTCAGTGAACGTAAACATATTCATTATGTGGATTATAAATGTGCTCATTTTTTGTGACGATCAAGGACTTGCAGGCACATCAGAGAAAGACCAACAAGCAGAACATGGATAACTTGGCAAGGGCCACGTAGAACCCACAACATGAAGATCAGAGCCGAAGAAAAACGGAAACCAGTGACCATAGCGACAGAAGAAATCCCAAGAAAGATTTTCCTTGTCACTGGGTCTTTGAAACACGTTGAGAATTTTAAATACCTCAGTCAGTTATGTCCCTTGCGGAACTTTGCCTCCTTAACAGCTCTCTTGAAGGCCTCTCGGTTCTAAGCAAGATGCCCTGCTGCTGATGCATCCATTTATCCAGTTGCAGATTATTAACGATGTCTCTGCAGCCATCTTCGCCTTGGTCTTCCTCTCTTTCTTTTTCCCATTATGTACTCTTCCAAGACCGTCTTCTCTAAATTCTCATGACGTTTAATATGTCCAAAATATTTAAGTTTTCTCTCTTTAATCCTCTTTACTAGCCAGGCTTCTTCAATATTAAGTTATTGTAGTATGGATATATATGTTCTTTTTTTGTGTGTGTCTATGATATTTGAAGGAATCTTCTGTAGCACTTAAATACTTTAAATATCTATAGAGTGTAACATCAGAGTACCCTAGGAAAATCGTTGCGGGAATTGAGAGTGAACAAAATAAAGTAAATCAGTTCACTGGATAAAATGATGCCTTTACAGAAAAAACACTTGCACAAACAGCAAGGTCAAGCTGTCTGACCATGTTACAGGACTACCACTAGACAGTATAGGGATAAATAAGAGACTCATACTAAGAATTGTAGCAAACAGAAGGAGATATCGCTCACGAAAGAGGTGGAAGGAGGAAATCACTTGTCTTGTCTCCTTCCTCTTATACCTTTCGGCGTTGAGGGGACAAATAGACGTCTTGATAGGGCTTGATGATTTGCTTCGTATAATGGGATATTTAATGCTTAATATTATTTTCCTCTCTCCATCTCTTGCGTGGGCGGCCTCTTTCTCTGTTACCTACAAATCTTAGTGTGGAAGTTGTTTGTGATATACTGTCTGGTGGTAACCGTGTAACATGGCCAAACCATCTGACTTGCTGTTTCTGGGTATAATGTAATACTGGTGTTACTCCAACCTTTGCCCTGATGGTGTCATTTCTTATTTGGTCTCTTCTTGTCGCATGTAGTATTCTCCTTAAACATCTTATTTCTGTCATGATGATTTTTATTTTGTTCTTGGCTGTTAGTATCCATTTTTGACATTGATAGCGTAGAGTTGGGAGGAAAATTGTGTTGTACAGTGCTGTTTTTGTTTCAGTTGTGTTGTATTTGTTTTTCAGCAAAGGAGTCATTTGTCCAATGACATGATTTGCTTTATTACGTCTGTTCTTATTCTCAGTGTCAGTTGCCCTGAGGATGATATGCTACCTGGGTGTTTGAAATGTTTCACTTGTTTCAAGGGCTGGTTGTCTAGGATGATATTATGCTACCTAGGTGTTTGAAATGTTTCACTTGTTTCCAGGGCTGGTTGTCTAGGATGATATTATGCTACCTAGGTGTTTGAAATGTTTCACTTGTTTCCAGGGCTGGTTGTCTAGGAAGACCTTTGTTTGGATTTCTTCTCTTGCTATCGTCGTGACTTCTTTTTTTTCAGCATTGATCTTCATATTAGGAAATTACAGAAGCCTTAAACATCTCATTATATCAAAAAATTGTCCGGTCCTATCAAATTTGTTTGACCCCTCAAAATTGAAAGATATATGAGGAAGGAGACAAGACAAAAGACATAAGACATATATACAGAAAGTCAACATCCCGCTTTACGACCCTTTTTTTTTTCCTGACCACCGATTCTCTGAAATTTTAGAACTTCTTGTTGTAAATTTACATTTTTTAAAAGCAGTCAGCAGTCGGAGCAAGACCCTAGTCTGTCCTAGCAAGGAAAGCTGGTGAGGTCGGAGGTATCCAGCCAAAAAGCGCATCGCAAAAGTCAGGGTACCAGGCATTATCGCTAAATACGTAAGAAGAAGAAGAAGAAGAAGAAGGACTTATTTAATGTAAACTACTCATTTTAAAGTTTGTTGCACAACTTATAAGGTCACTGTGGCTTGTTTTCGTGTCTAAAAACATCCCCTGTCTTTTGACAGTAAATTACTGCATACTCATGTCATTCACTTTATGTCCATTTCGCTTTCTGACTGGCTATAGATCAGTATTTCACATCACGGGGCGGGGCGTACTGTTTTTTTTTTTTTTTGATGTGTGGGGGAGGGGGAGTTAGAATGAATTATACTTTTCAGAACTTGGTTAACTATTATGTGTGTGTAAGGAGGGGGGGGGGGGGGTTATGATCCAGAAAAGGTTGGAAAACACTGGGCTATTTGAAGGGTGCCCCGTAGAAAAGTGCGACTTATTTGTAACAGTTGCAATTTTTGTGCAGGGAAATACTTTAATGAAACTATATTATCATTTTTGTATCCGAGATTTTGCGAACCTTTGCATTTAAACGACAAAAAAAGTCAACGCAATAGAAAATGACTGTGGCCGTATAAACAGTTAAAATCCACACTGGTACATCCGGCAGAAGAATGGGCACCAAACAAGAAAACTCGTGATTTACAAATGCTGACAAGTAGAAAAGAAAAGGAGGCCCATTTTATGGACGTAAGTAATGAGAAAATATAAAGTACGAGAAGAAACGAACCTGAAATGTAAATAAACTAAAAAAAAAAAAAACAGATTTGGTAGAAAATATCATGACAAAAGAATCAAGGAAAAATTATATGGCACAAGGCTGCAGAGGGACAAAATAGGTGCAAATGGGAGAACAATACTTGGAGATTAACGGAGAATAGAAATTCGTTGGAATTATTATTATTTGTTTTTAATGAAGTGTAATTTGTACGCTTCAGATGTGAAGATGTAACTGCAACTGTTAAAACTGGGCCTAGCTCATCTGCTAGTCCTGGGGAAGGGCTTCATTATACTCGGGGCCCGCCCATGTTCGTTCGGCCTTTGACATCAGGATTTCCTTCAGTGTTTTTAGGGAGATGACTCTAAAGTTGTGTTGTTTGTGTGTTGCCCGTGATCCAGCTTTTACTTGGGATTTGCAACCACTGGATGACATTCAGATGTGAACGGCATTTCCGTTGATGAGGTATAGACAAATACGTTGTCAAAATTCAGTAAATTCTAACAAATTCAATATCATATAGCCTATAATTTATCCTCCAACTGACATAAACTGGATCTATAAACTCATCTAGATCCTCCAGCAGACTTTGAACATGGAGACCGGAAGTTAGTTTGAACTGGGGCCACCAGGTACACGCACGCGCAGCCTCTACATCACTAACCCGGAAATGATCTAGCATAGTTCAGCTAGACAGTTCTTCCGTCGCCCTGTTGCAGTCGAAATTTTAATGGTGACGGTAAAGATTATTTTCTTAAGGTCGTATTCACACGCAAACGTGATATTTTAAAAGTGGAAACAAGTTTGTGATGACCTCAGTGCAAACTGTCTACGCTCTATATTTTAAAAAATTGTCTATGTTCGGTATTTTAACAAACTGTCTATGTTCTATATTTTAACAAACTGTCTATGTTCTATATTTTAACAAACTGCCTATGTTCTATATTTTAACAAAATGCCTATGTTCTATATTTTAACAAACTGTCTATGTTCTATATTTTAACAAACTGTCTATGTTCTATATTTTAACAAACTGCCTATGTTCTATATTTTAACAAACTGCCTATGTTCTATATTTTAACAAAATGTCTATGTTTTATATTTTAACAAACTGTTTATGTTCTATAGTTTGATAAACGAGGCAATTACCGTCCAGTACATTTTTTGGCGTTTGGCTGGACAGTAACAGAGAGGTAGACAGAGACGTAGAAGGGAAGATAACACATGGGAATAGACAGGACGCAGTTTGGCTGGACAGTAACAGAGAGGTAGACAGAGACGTAGAAGGGAAGATAACACATGGGAATAGACAGGACGCAGTTTGGCTGGAAAGTAACAGAGAGGTAGACAGAGACGTAGAAGGGAAGATAACACATGGGAATAGACAGGACGCAGTTTGGCTGGAAAGTAACAAAGAGGTGGACAGAGACGTAGAAGGGAAGATAACACATGGGAATAGACAGGACGCAGTTTGGCTGGACAGCAACAGAGAGGTGGACAGAGACGTAGAAGGGAAGATAACACAAGACGCAGTTTGGCTGGACAGCAACAAAGAGGTGGACAGAGACGTAGAAGGGAAGATAACACTTGAGAGTGGACAGGACGCAGTTTGGCTGGACAACAACAGAGAGGTGGACAGAGACGTAGAAGGGAGTGGACAGGACCCAGTTTGGCTGAGTGAACTATCATGGCAAAGAGGACGCTGGACATTCATTAAAGCAAACGTTTGTACCGTAGACGGTAGACCATGACGAAGACTGGAAGATAGAATAGGGTCTTGATCAACAACAATTTGCCACCCCTGACAGCCAGCTGTTAGCCACGAGTCCCTCGTCTCTATTTCAATTAGTCTGAGTACAACATCTTCGTTCCCCATCCCCGGGCATCGTATGTATTTGTTCCCCTCACCCTCCCTAAATCTATTCTTAAACGGGGAGTAACGACTAACCCCTCAAGTCAAACAGAAAGAGAAGCTTACTGGGGATAAACACTTCCGGGAATAGAAACTTCAGGTAGAATATGAAGCAAAAGGCATACGACTTTTATTAACATTAATCTGAAAAGAGACACAGAAACTGAGTTCATTCAGTAATTAGGCCACCGACTGCTGTTAGTGTATATGTATCTACGTAATCTGGAGTCATTTTTTTAAAACTTATTAATTCATATGTAGAAACAGTTTACGCACCGGGGGAGGATGTGATCAAGACCATCATTGGCTGTTCATCTTTTCCCACTTCCAGGAAGATCCATGTGCCTATTTTTTATATCTACATTTTAAAAAAAATGTCTGCACTGAAGCAATGCACACCTCTTGCTTTGTGTATGTGTGTGTATGTGCTCAAAAGTAGTCGCCATAGCCCGCTCTCTATCCGACACGATCCTGTGTCTCAACATCTTCACTGTGTCGACTGCAAAGAACACCCGCTCACAGCTTCAAGGAGACAGGAAGTAGTTGTAGTAGCATTAGTAGCAGAAGAAGAAGAAGAAGATATCTACATTGAGAAAAGCACCTCAAGACCGGATCAAACCACCGCCCACTGCAATGACAATCCGTGACAACAAACAAAACACACTACTCCTTCGCCATTTTTATATATTTATTACATAAACAAAAATCTAAACATTTAATATCTTAGATTAATCTCTGTTTATATACTTATACACAGAAACATAGATTTAAACATTTCATTTCTAAGAGACCTTATTTATAGTTTTATATACGAAAACATAGATCTAAACATTTCATTTCTAAGAGACCTTATTTATAGTTTTATATAAGAAATCATAGATCTAAACATTTCATTTCTAAGAGACCTTATTTATATATTTATATACAAAGACATGGATCTAAACATTTCATTTCTAAGAGACTTTATTTATATATTTATATTAAAAAGCATGGATCTAAACATTTAGCTCCTCAGAAACAAGAAAGCGTGGAAATTACAAAACAAAACAAACGTAACCCGCTATTTATTACAGATAACTGAACCATGATTCAACCATATCAGATACTTTATCTCTAACCACCTTCACCAGTTCTGCCGTCCAGTTCTATGCAAGATGCATCCGCGATACGAAATCCCCACTCGACATTTAAAGTTGTTTTACAACCAACAAAAGCCATTGATATTTTTTTTATATGTTGGATAATCGTGAGATTCATAAAGATTGGCTCATGAAAAATTCATATACTTCTTTCAAGTCTGCTTGTGTATGAATAAAAAAATCACTTTCATAATGCGATTTGCAGCATCTACAAACGGAACATGGAAGTTTGCAGAAAGATGAACTCAAATCGGTTAATGTATTCTCACATCTTGTATGTTTGAATACTCAGATATAAAAAAGTGAGAGATAGGTTCTGGTATAATCAGAAACGTAGAGTAATATAAAAAAGTGAGAGATTGGTATAAACAGAAACGTAGAGTACAACAAAGAAAGATTAACAACAACTGCAGATCTTTGAGAACAAAATTCTAAGAAGAATCTTTGGGCCCATAAAGAATATCAACAGTGGAGAATGGAGAGGTAGAAAGAACACTGAACTTATTTAAATCCCAACGAATTATAAATGTCTTGAAACTGAACAGACTACGCTGGCCGGGGCATGTAGAAAGAATGGAAAAGAACAGACAAACGAAAATTATGTACGCAAAAGAGATGAAGGAAACAAGACCAAGGGGTAGACCAAGACAGAGATGGAAAGACGACATAGAAGAGGACAGAAAAGAAATTGGTGTCACTAACTGGAGAGAGAAAATTAGGAATAGAGAGGAATGGAGGCGAACTTTATCTGCAGCATTAAGCCTTAATGGCTTTGAAAGAAGAAGAAGAAGAAGAAGAAGAAGAAGAAGAAGAAGGTTCTGGTATAGGGAGAAAAAGACACGGCCGGGGAAGTGTGGAAAAGCAAGTTTTGGCAAGCTGTGATTCATTTCACGGAACTTTCCATCGGGGTGGAGGAGGGGGGGGGGATGGTTGTGAGAATGATACAGGAAAAGGATAACGATGATGATGCTGATGTTGATTATGAAAACGATATTGCTGATGAATCATACCTCTCTTTATTGCATTCTCTGATATTTCGACTTTCTTTCTGATTATTGATGTTAATTTTTTTTTTTTTTTGGGGGGGGGGGGGCTGGAGAAGACGCTGTCTGATGAAACAACCAGTGACTGATAGCTGACATGCTAGCGTCACGGTTTGTCGGCCGTACCTGAACAAGACCCTGTACTACTTCTCGGCTGTTACCTCCAGTTACAAGCCAAACCTCTACGTGTTTTGAATGTCAGCGTATCCCCGCTGGGTGAGAGGAGGTTGCCCATCCAGTTCAGCGTTGGACTTTCTCACCAGAAAACCTCAGCGTGATTAGGATATGCATACATCCCCCACGGGTGAGAGGTGGTTGCCTGTCTAGCCTGCCCTGGTCCAGTGTCTCCGACTTCAGCATTTTGTGGTCGTGGCCGCTACTCTTCCTAGTTGTGACAAGGACGGAGCTTTTGTCCAGGAGGACGAATCTTCACCACTAGTAAGTTTCACCTCTGGGTTGAGCTGGTTTAGGCATATTATCCCACTATGGGGGTGTTTAGGACGTGACCGACCTCTAGAGCGGAGGTACAGTGACGTGAGTAGCCATCAAGTTTCACCTCTCTTTTAAGCCGGTTTGGCATATTTCACCAGTATGGGTCGATATCGGACGTGGCCGGCCTCTAGAGCAGAGGTGCTGTGGTATGAGTAGCTCTTGCGGCAAGACCACCGGACATACCGACTAAGTTTTACTTTATCCTTTCCATCACCTTTTCACATCGGCGCCGCACGGCAACCCTAATTACCTTTTCGTATTTTCTTCATTGGCCGCGAGGAGTTTCACTCCACGCGCAGCAACCGAAGAGTCTCGCCAGCAGTGTGTTAACCTCAGGGTTAAGCCGGTTCAGGCAGTTCGCCCGATATGAATGCACATAGGACGTGGCCGACCTCCAGATCAGAGGTGCCGTGATTTGATCAGTCCTGACCTCGAGATTACTGATTACTTCACTTAACCCTTTCTTTCATCTTTTCCACGGTGGCGCCGCGCAGCAACCCCATTCGCACCTTTCTTCACTGGCCGGAAGGAGCCCCACTCCACGCACGGCAACTGAGAATCTCACCAGCAGCGGTAGATGAGCTACGAAACATGAATCTCATCTACCCGAAGCGTCTGGTTTTCAGGCGCCAGATATTCGACTTCGCCCCTTCTCCTGTCAGTTTGAACAGTTCTGCCACGAGAAGGCCAGGAGCTGGACTTGACTGTCAGAGGCTATTTGAGACGCACGCCACTGGAGTGGATAGCGTATCCCCCACCCCACCTCCGGCTATAACAGTCCTTAGAACCAAACCTCATGATAATTTAGAGAAGACCATCTTGGAAGGGTACACAATATGAAAAAGAAAGAGAGGAAAACTAAGGCGAAGATGGCTGCAAGACATCGTTGATAAACTGCTAATGGGTGCATCAGCAGCAGATCATCTTGATTACAACTGAGAGGCCTACAGGAGTGCTGTTAGGGAGGTAAAGTTCCACAAGGGACATGTAAATGACTGACTGACTGATTGACTGACTGAAATTCTCTCGTGATATCCTATTTTCTCTTAATCTGGAAGCAGCCTTGAGTTCCATGTCTTGTGATCCTTATCTCCTTGCTAGTAGATATATTCTTCTTCAGAGATTCTTATCCACGACACTAGAGATTACGTTATCCACAAAACTAGAAACTATTCTCCACAAAACTACAGGCTGTTATTCAGAACACAACGACTTATCCATAACAAAAAAAACAGTCTGTTACCTGCAACACAAAAGATGTTATCCACAACAGTTGAGCCTGTTATCCACAACGCTAAATACTTGCTACCACATCGCCAGAGACTATTATCCACAACACTAATATTATTAAGCACCCACTCCTCAGCTGGATGGAGTGGAGAGCACCAGAATCGGGCTCCTAATCCACAGTGTCCCTGGAGATGAAGACAGGATGCCATCCACTATCTGGAACTGGCCTCAGAATATGAAATCTCTTGTAGAAGGTTCTTTGTTGCTTACATTTCGTGCTCAGATAAACCCATTTTAATGAATGACGCCCCCTGGCTATTGGGGGTTTGTGCTCCGACAGAAAGCGAGTCCCGCGTCAATGGCTCGACCATCATCTGTAACGCTCCACTTGATGTTTCTAATGACACGACTTTGGTAAATGAAACCCCGAGAACAGCTATTCCCTTCAGCAGCTAACACGAGTGCCTGTACCAGCAGGGTTGGATGCTACAGTAAACATTATACTTCCACAGGGGCAACACTGATATATGAAGGTAAACAGTGCTTCATAAAGTGCCTTCATTAACATCATTTTAGACTGAGCAAAGATGGAACTTGTATCTGTAATGGTTTTTTTTAAAAGGGGAAGTAATTGATTTCCTACACCGGAAATTTGTTATCCCTCCCGCGCATGCGTGTTGTCACAGAAAAACTCCTTCCGGAATCGTTTAAGAATTATTTTTCTGCTGACAGCTTCTGAAAAGAAAAAAAAAACTAAATGAAAAAAAAAAGAAGTGTAGTGGGTTACAAAAACCACGAGCTGTTCTTAGAGGAAGTACACAGTTTTATCCAGGGCGCGACAGGCTGTAGAGCTGTTGACAATGGCAAGTGCTTCAACCGAGTGACAGGGTAAAGGGTAAAGATGACAGAGTACATATAATCTTCGCGTGGTTCCGTTCTGAGCCCATATTTTTTTCTCTCTCTCTCTCTCTCTCTCTCTCTCTCTCATAATTAAATATTGGACATAAATTCTACCCGACTGGCTTGGTTCGCGAGTTGGACCGATTTACGAGTTATTCATTTCGTGGATTATGTTTAAAGAAATTGAATATTTGTGCTAACAAGATGGGACGTCCCTGGGGCCCTTGTGTTGACACACTGACCAACCCCTAGGGAACTATGCAAATACGGATTAAAACGAGCACTGACTTCTTTTTTTTTAGTTCTCAAAGAAAAAGATATAGGACATTAAAAGATCAGTTATTTACCAATGAAGGGAAAAAAAGTTTGCTTTTTGTTACATATTATTTTATACGACAAAAATGTTGACATCTGGCACGGATTTTTTTGTTAAGTTATGTACTATGTTAGGGGTCTTGTACTTGTACTTGTATGAACTCCCTGTAACTGCGAGCTGTTGTTCTTTGCAGCCGATGCTGTAGAGATGTTGAGCACATCATCGTATCGGCGTGGGAGCGGGCTATGGCGGCGACTACTTTTTCAGTCCCAGAGAACAGCTAAAAAGCAGGGGGGTGTGCAATGCTTATTTAGCAGACTCCACCACCATGGGGACTATGGCGATCCCTGCCCCGTTAGCCAGGCTAGGCCTGTTACTGCGGGTACCACGGAGAGGTGAGACAGGGTCTTGGTCAGCTATGGGTCGCTAACCCTGACGCTGGCATATCAGCTATAGGTTGCTGATTACCTTATCGGGGGTCTTCATCCCCAAGTTAGGGGTCTAAATTGTATAATATTTTAGGGGTCTATATTGTGAACTATGTTCGGGGTCTAAATTGTGTACTATGTTGTTGGTCTAAATTATGTACTATGTTAGGATCTAAATTGCGTACTATGTTTGGTTCTCCATTGTGCATAATTTTGGGGTATAATATAGTGTAATATGTAAGGGGTCTAAATTGTGTACTATATTAGGGTTTAAATTGTGTATTATGTTAGGGGTTTAAATTGTGTACTTTGTTATGGGTCTATATTGTGTACTATTTTGGGATATAAATTGTGTGCTATGTAGCTGATCTAATTGTGTACTGTGTTAGGGTCTAAATTATGTACTATTTTAGGGTCTAAATGGTGTACTATGCTGGGGTCTTAATACTGACTTTAAGTAGGAATACGATGTTTCTCGACCAAGAAAATGTCCGCTGCTTTCAGAGAAACAGTTTTGTCACTAAGAAATATTGGTTGTATTTTTACTCTTTAACTCATAAGCAAAACTGGCAGCGGTGTCAGATCTTGGACATCTATGTCAGTCAATACTCTGATCTGTTTTAAGACAACGTCTAAAGAACATTTAAAGTGGCACATTTAACCCATCTCTCACTTTGAAATTATGGAGTAACTTCCTTCCACCATAATTTCTCATGAAAAGTTATTGCATCTTCCTTCTACCAAACATTTCTCATCAAAAGTTATTGTAACTTCCTTCTACCAAACATTTCTCATCAAAAGTTATTGTAACTTCGTTCTACCAAACATTTCTCGTCAAAAATTATTGTAACTTCGTTCTATCAAACATTTCTCATCAAAGGTTATTGTAACTTCATTCTACCAAACATTTCTCATCAAAAGTTATTCTGTAAGAGCATGAAACTTAAATCAGAAGTGAAACAGTTAAGGAACATATTTATTCAATGAAATAGTGAAAAAACATATGAACAAACAGTTAAAATATAGAGTTAAGAAATATATTTATTCAATGAAATAGTAAAAAAAAAACATATGAACAAAAAGTTATTATATATAGATTTAAGGAACATATTTATTCAATGAAATAGTGAAAAAATATATGAACAAACAGTTAAAATATTTCGGTCACATCATACGTCGGTAGAATCTATATATGCAATTAGATTAGCTGTTTATCATTCGATATCTGCCCGCTTCAGATCCGTCTCCTTAGGGAAAAACTGCCAATAATAATCAAAAGGCTTATGCAGTAAGAAACCAACTGTTGAAGGAAAAGCTAATTGGGAAAAAGGAACAAAGGACAAAAGTGGTAAAGATGACAGGATAACATTCAAGGAAGGACGGCTAGGTACCCTGTGTAAGCTAGGGAATTTCGAAAAACCCACCAGACTACCCATATTGTGACGCCACAAGATGATAATTCTTATGTAAGATAAATGATTTTTCTTTCAAAGAAGTATCGATTATTTCATCATCGCGGATGTTTAGACTACAAGAAATTTGAATTATTTATTGCAAAATAAGAAAACAAGAGAGCCTGTGAATCGAGATCAAATACAGTAAGTAAACATGTTTTAGGTTACACGTTTTTCGTAATGAAAGAGTTAAAGTACAGAGAATCGTTGAGAAATCAATTAAGATTAAGGCTTTGTAGGAAATGTAGATGTGGAGAGGGCAGGTTTGTTTTGTTTTCGGTTCTGTGAATGCAATATCTATCTATCTATATCTATCTATCTATCTATCTATCTATCTATCTATCTATCTATCTATCTATCTATCTATCTATCTATCTATCTATCTATCTATTTATCTATCTATCTATCTATCTATCTATCTATCTATCTATCTATCTATCTATCTATCTATCTATCTATCTATCTCCGTCTGTCTGTCTGTCTACCCATGGCTCGCCACCCATCAAGTTCTAATGGGATATAGTTCTAAAAGTAGCAAGTTACAAGACCCTAACATAGTACACAATTTAGATCTTGTTTGAAATAATTTTAATGAATATTAAAGAGTATATGTTACGCGTAGAAGAACCATACAGAAAATGTATTTTTGTTTATGTATATGCTTAAGATATTTAAGAGTAATGTTCTAAGTGTACTACTCTATGGAAGTGAATGCTGGAAAATCACCAAAACCATAGAAAACAAGTTGAATTCTTTCCAGACTAAATGTTTACGTAGAATAAAAAAAATATTTTGGCCAAACACCATAAGAAATAACATCTTATTGGCAGAAATGCAGATGAAACCACTGACAACAATTATTGAGGAAAGACGCTGGCGATGGTTGGGACATGTGCTCCGAATGACTGAAAACTCACTACCAAAAATAGCACTAAGATGGACACCACAGGGGAGCAGCAGTAAGGGTAGACCAAAAGAGACATGGAGAAGAACAACAGAAAGGATGTTGAGCAATAGAGAGCTCACCTGGGCAAGAGCAGAAAAAAGGCGAAAGACAGGCATTTGTGGAAAACCCTTGCGGAAGCCCCATGTGCCCTTGGCACTTAAGGTTCAGAGAGAGAGAGATATGCTTGCCTGTGCTCGCTCGATATTTTGTTAGGCTGATTACCTCTTCTCTTGTATTTGTGATTGTAATAGTTTCATTTTGTACTCTTTTGATATGTTTTTTCCTCATCGTAATTTGTATACTTTTATAAAATCGAGTGTGTGGGAAGAATGAAAGACGGAGTGATAAAGAGCAGAATGTAAGACGGACCTGCGTACCCAATTCTTTGCCCTTTAAAAATAAGGAACATTCATTCATTCTTATCTGTCTATCTATGTGTCTGTCTCTCTACTTGTCTTTCTATCTCTCTGTCTGCCCATCTCTGATCTGGGAAAGGAATGAGGCCGTTAAGCTACGGAGTTCGCGCTGATGTCGAAACCAGTCGCCAGTTTCTGGTCAACTACTGGCTAGACAGCAGAGCACTGATGGTTCGACCGCGTGCAATGACTCTAGTTCACAACTCATATCTTTGCCTTTGCACGTGCTGCATGAGAATAAAGTTTCGAGTAAAGTTTCAATATAAATCTTCGTAAATAACGACTAACAGCTATAGAAACTTCACACACTACGATGCAGTGCCCGGGTTCCGACTGGGGTTATGGGTTTTTTTTGGTTCTCTCCCTTTCGATCAGGACTTGAATGCGTGAATGGTTTTTATTTCAGTTGTCTGCCCTTCATCAAATTGCTAGAGCCTGCATGGGGAAATACTAGCAAATATTTGTCTTTCATTTATTTGTATGGAAAACGGGTCGTGCATTTACACACTTTATTCTCGTACTCTATGTGTTCATATAGACGTTTTCTATCGTATTAAATAAGATCTTTACTTGAAACTGATAGATTTGGCCATTGAGAGGAACTATTCAGCGAGATCTTTATTTAAAAAGATAGATTTAGCTAATGAGAGGAAATACTCAGCGAGAACTTTACTTCAAAATGGTAGATTTAGCTAATAAGAGAAACTATTCAGCGAGATCTTTATTTTAAAATGGTAGATTTAGCCAAGAAGAGGAACTGTTCAGCGAGAACTTTACTTTAAAATGGTAGAGTTAACGAATTATAGAAGTGTTCACCGAGAAATTCACTTAAAGCTGGTAGAGTTAGCCAATGAGAGAAACAGTTTAGCGAGAACTTTACTGAAAACTGTTAGAATTAGTCAACGAGAGAAACAGTTCAGCGAGAAATTTACTTAAAACTGTTAGAGTTAGCCAGTGAGATAAACAGTTCAGAGATATGAATGTCTGGTTAAAACTATACAATGTTTGATATCTGCTTGCTTCAAGATCTCCTTTCCAGAGGGAAAACGTCAAATACATACTTTCTAAAAATATGTTATTTCAGAGCGCCCTCTTCGCATGCACAGAACATATACAAAAATATGATCTACACACGTTTGAGTCAGCAGATAATTATAAAATCCGTAAAATATATTTTTACATAGGTATAACGGACAGCAACTTCACAATTGTTATGATTTCTATTCATTCTTTTGGAGTTACATGAATTTATATGATAATGTTTTGTTTCTTTTGATGCGGTCTCTGCTTTTATTAAGTTCTCTGCTTTCTCTGGTGCTTTCCCTTTGTCTCATATTTAGCTTGTTCTCATTTTTTATTCATTTATTTTCTTCTTTCTTTCCTTTTTTCTATATATTTGAACATAATTTAGTCTTCCTATCTCTGTCTGGCTTCCTCTCTCACTATTTCTTTCTCTCTCTCAGCTCCTGCTTCTCTTTCTTTCCTTCTCAGTCTCTGTCTCTCTCTGTCGCTCTCTCTCTCTCTCTGTCACTCTCTCTTTCTCTTCCATTCTCTGTCTCTGATCCTCCCCCCTCCCCCGTCTCTCTCTCTCTGGTACAAAAAAAAAAACCAAACATTACAGCATATGGTCTAAGATGATTTGATTGTTGACTGTAAGTAAGGCCTTCCTCACAGCTCTCACAAAAATGATAGAATGTTGGTTATCTAATATAAACGATAATAAATTATGTGGCGCTGTCTGTGTTGACTTTAAAAAAGCATTTGACATGACTGATCATAAAATCCTAGTTAGAAAGCTTGAGACTTATACATTACACCCTGACTTGACAAAATTTATTACATCTTTCCTTTCCAACAGACAACAGGTAGTTTGTCTAAAACAAATTGTAAGTCAAGTTCATCTGTGGTTGATAATGGTGTTCCACGGGGATCTATTCTTGGTCTTCTCCTGTTTACCATCTACATCAACGATCTTTCACTTCATCTTAAAATATCATCATGTGATTTTTTTGCTGATGACTACACAGTTTACACTATTGACAATAACTGTATTAACCTTGAATCAACTCTTCCAATTGAAATAAACAGTCTAATTAAGAATCTGTGGAGAGGAACAGACATAACAACAAAAATAAGATTTTTAAGGGCATGCATCTTTCCCATCGCAACATATGCCTGTGAGACCTGGACACTTAACAAAACAGCTGAGAAACACATAAATGCCTTTGAATGTAAATGCTACAGAAGAGTTCTTCAAGTATCATGGACACAAAAAAAGAACAAATATATCTATACTACAAAAGCTTAATATTGAAGAAGACTGGCTAGTAAAAGGAGAAAACTTCGCTGTTGGCGAGATTCTTCAGCTGGGGGGGGGGGGGGGGGGCGAAGGTGAATATCTGGCGCCTGAAAACCAGATACTTAGGGTAGATGAGAGGCACGTTTGGTAGCTAACCTACCGCTGCTGGCGAGATTCTTCAGCTGCCGTGCGTGGAGCGGTGCTCCTCCCGGCCAATGAAGAAAGGTGCAAATGGGGTTGCCGCGCAGCACCACTGCAGAAAAGGTGATAGAAAGGATAAAGTGAAGCAAACAGTCAAATCAAGTCACCTCTGGTCTGGAGGTCGGCCACGTCCTGAGTGCAGTCATATCGGGTGAAATGCATGAACTGGCTTGTCCCAGAGGTTAAGACACTGCTGGCGAGACTCTTCAAATGCCGCGCGTGGAGCGAAGCTCCTCCCGGTCAAGGAAGAAAATGCGGAAAAGAAATAAAGGTTGCTGTGCGGCGCCGATGTGAAAAGGTGAAGGAAAAGATAAAGTGAAATTTAATCGGTATGTCCAGTAGTATCACTGCGAGAGCTACACATACCACAGCGCCTCTGCTCTAGAGGCCGGCCACGTCCGAAATACACCTACACTGGTGAAATATGCCTAAACTGGCACACATCAGGGGTGGAACTTGATGGCTAGACATGTCATGCCACCTCCGCTCTAGAGGTCGGTCACGCCATACTGGTGAATTTTGCCTAAACCGGCTCATACCAGGGGTGAATCTTGAAGGCTATGCATATCACAGTACCTCTGCTCTAGAGGTCGGTCACCTCCCAAATACGCCCATACTCTATAATATGCCTAAACCGGCTCAACCCAGGGGGTGGAAGTCACTAGTGGCGAGGATTCGTCCTCCTGGACAAAAGCTCCATCCTGGTCACAACTAGGAAGGGTAGCGGCCACGACCACAAAATGCTGAAATCGGAGACACTGGACCAGTGCAGTCTAGATAAGCAACCACCTCTCACCCGGCGGGGATGTTTGAGTATCCTAATCACGCTGAGGTTTTCCGGTGAGAAAGTCCAACTTTGGACTGGATGGACAACCACCTCTCACCCGGCGGTGATACACGGGTATCTCAAAACACGTCGAGGTTTTCCGGTGAGAAAGTCCAACTCTGGCCTGGGTGGGCTACCGCCTCTCACCCAGCGGGGATGCACTGATATCCTAAACACGTCGAGGTCTTCCGGTCAGAAAGTCCAACTCTAGACTAAACTGGTGCAACAAAAACCACGGTGTCACGCAATCCGCTTCACAGACCCACCAAGAATACAGGCTAAAGCCCTGCGATACTCTGAACCTCTTGTGGTCCTCTCGTGGATCTCGTGTGGTCCTTTCGGGGACCACACGGGAGACCACGAGACCTAACGAGGACCACAGGCGTTCAGTAGGATCACAGTGCGGTTTTTGGTGGTAGAAGCGAACAAAGAAGAAGAAGAGAAAACTTAAATATGTTAGACACATTAAACGTCATGATAATCTAGAGAAGACCATCTTGGAAGGGTACATAATGGGAAAAAGAAAGAGAGGAAGACCAAGGCGAAGATGGCTGCAAGACATCGTTGATGATCTGCAAATGAATGCATCAGCAGCAGGGCATCTTGCTCACAACAGAGAGGCCTACAGGAGTGCTGTTAGCATTTCTGTCTCGTTGTAATGAGCATGGATTTTGTTTTGCTGGTGTTTATGAGCATTCTGTTGTTATTGCTCCAGTTAATTCATTCATTCATTTGCTTGTCCCTTGTGGAACTTTGTCTCCCTAACAGCACTCCTGTAGGCCTCTCTGTTGTGAGCAAGATGGCCTGCTGCTGATGCGTGCATTCGCAGATCATCAACGATGTCTTGCAGCCATCTTCGCCTTGTTCCTTTTTCTCTTTCTTTTACCCACTATGCACCCTTCCAAGACTGTCTTCTCTAAATTCTCATGACTTTTAGTATATCGAAGTGGAAAACAGAATCTGGGCTATTTTCTTTAATATCAAAAACTTAGACGACAGCCTTAGAAAACATTCGCCAGGTGGGAAGACAGTTAATCAATCATAAGAAAATCATTGTTACCTCCCTTCTCCGACATATTTTACTGTAGTTTATCTCCCATGTCTTCCTCTTCCACTTTAATTTTTCCTAATTCCCGTCATTTTTTTCTTCAAATAAAGTTAACGTCTACTGTTCTTTTTACCAGTCATGGCTTGGGTTCAACTTTCTCTATCTGTTATTTTCCTCCTAAATATGATGTATTCTTCCCCTTACAGCCTGTTCGTTTCTTGTCTCCCTTTTTTTTTATTTTGCATTTTATCTTTATCTGCGCAAAAGCTCGTAAAGCTCAGTTTTCCGAATTACGGAGGAGTTTATCACATTTCACATCTTGTGCCAAAGACACAGATAAAAAGGAGGAAGAAGGGGAAAAAAAGAAGATAAAGGACAGGAAACCGGGTCCCCCTATTAAAAGTTTCGTCGCTGCCCAGATACTGAAGCAAGGGACATAATGGTCGTAGCTGTGGCTATTGGTCCATAAAACGAGGCCAAGCCAATCATTGCAGTCGTAATCGAATCCGGCTGGCAAGGAAGTTGGGGGATTCGATTATATGGTCAGTGGGCGACGATTTTTAACACGTACGGGATTGTAAACGTCAAAGCAGCCATTTACACTTTGAATTATCTAGCTTATGTACAACAAATAGTCTATATGTGTTGTTGTTGTTGTTTTTTCTGTTGCTGGTTATGAATTCCTTCACATGCGGTAATATTTGTATTTTATTTTGTTTGGAAACAACGGCGGCAGAAACTGGTCAAAGTTTTCCGGGTGAAATATGATGTACGACGGAGCATTATGACCCAGTTAACGAAAAATCTGGTACTTAATAAGGATAATGGCGGCGCGACCTGTTCTGAGATGTTAGATGGGGTGGTTGGGGGGGGGGCGGTCGGTTTTGTTGAGCGTTTCTGATAATGTTCCGTGACAGTAAGTAGCCACCGTTGCCATTTATCATCATCGTCGTCATCATCATCATCATAATCATTATATCCGTAATGGAATACATATCAAAGTGGCTCATTGGACTGATGCTTCCGTCCGTCATATCTCTCGACGGTGCTGTGGAGTCCCTGCTCCAACATTAGGAGACGAGGGGACCACCGATATTCGTGCATTGAACTTGTCTTGTCTTGTACTATCTCCCTGTAACTGCGAGCTGTTGCTCTTTGCAGACGATGCTGTGGGTGTGTTGAGGTACAGCATCGTATCAGCGTGGGAGCGGGTTATGGCGGCCATTTTTTTTCAAACTCGCAGTACGGATAAAAAATCAGGGGGGAGCGAGAAATGCTTTTTTAGCAGACTCTACCACCATGGGAATTACGGCGATCCCTGCGCCGTTAGCCAAGCTATGCCTGTTACTGGGGGTACCAACGGAGAGTTGGGACAGGGGTCTTGGTCATCTATGGTTCGCTAACCCTAACGCTAGCATATCAGCTATGGGTCTCTAACCCTAACGCTAGCATATCAGCTATGGGTCTCTAACCCTAACGCTAGCATATCAGCTATGATTCGCTAACCCTAAAGCTAGCATATCATCTATGGGTCTCTAACCCTAACGCTAGAATATCAGCTATGGGTCTCTAACCCTAACGCTAGCATATCAGCTATGGGTCTCTTATTGCTTAATCGGACAGCGTCTACCCCCCCCCCCACCCCCATGTATTGATAGAATCCTTTAATATAAAAAAGTTAACGTCCGAGTTTACTGAGATAACTGCTGTCTTGGCTCCACTACAGAAACTGAAGCAAACCTTCGAAACCTGGGTACCTGGGTCACCTTGCCTCAGAATGGTTATTGCCCCCTCATCTCTCAAAACGAAGAAGTCGACGGGTCGAATTTGACTTTAGATGTCCCAATAATCTCTGCTATAAAAACGGGTACCTGGTTCCGTGTGGATCTGTGTGAAGGAAAGACGGCCACCCTTGATGACGGCACTTCGTCCTGCTGTGCTGATAGGTGATGAAACCTGTGGGTTCTTCTTCTTCTTCTTCTTTTCTTCTTCTCTTTATTCTTCTTCTTCTTCTTCTTCTTCTTTTTCTTCTTCTTCTTCTTCTCTTCTTCTTCTTCTCTAGTTCTTCTTCTTCTTCTTCTTCTTCTTCTCTTTCTTCTTCTTCTTCTTCTTCTTCTTCTTCTCCTTCTTCTTCTTCTTCTTCTTCCTCAGTTTTCCAAGCCATTACGTCTCACTGCTGCAGATACAGTTCACTTCCATCCCTCCTTATTCCTAAATCTCCTCGCTCCAGATGATGAAACATGTGAGTACTACGCCATATTCCGCAGCTGCCCTTTCCTCTTGATAAAGCTATCTTTGTACCGTACCTCATAAAACCCGCTGCTCAATAGACTCTTTTCTTCCACCGAAAGACCTTTATAAATTTAATTGCAATTAAAACGAAATTGGAAGTTGTATAGAGATACCAGATGTCAATATGAGAACGGCAAAGAACTGTTTCCAGAATTTCAGTGTCGTAGTCAATCAATCAAGTGCCTTGCCGCGTGGCGTAGGCGATCATTTCTCTCCATAATTCCCCGTCCTTTGAGATGATTGTAAGTTCCGCCGGTGACTTTCTTCCTAGTTACACTGACAGCCAGTCTAGAAATTTCTCTCTCTCTCTCTCTCTCTCTCTCTCTCTCTCTCTCTCTCTCTGTCTTTCTTTCTCTTCTTCCCTCAATTTTTCCATTTGCCACAGTGTGTTCCAATTTTCCTCTTCTCAGGAAATGCCCTATAAACTTTGCTTGTCTGCCTCCCATCTTTCCTATTATTTGCCTTTTAACTCCAGCCTCTCTTAAGACTTCTTCACTGGTTTTCTTGGCTGTCCTTGTTGTAGTACTGACACATAAAAACGAGTTATTGTAAATCATTAATGAATGCTATGTTTTTTTTTGTTTTGTTAATCAATGCTATATTTCTCTTATTGTTAATGAGTGCTACGTTTCTCTTGTTAATTAGTGTTATATTTCTCTTCTTGTTAATGAATGTTATATTTCTCTTATTGTTAACGAATGCTGTGTTTCTCTTATCTTCCACAGGGTTGGTCTAAGCGATATCACCCGTACTCGGCGCTTGTCAGACCCCTCGATATCACCCCGTCCAATGAGGGAGGTTATTATTCACCAGCTGGTTCAGAAGAGTATCCTTTCACGCTCAGAAATGACTACGCCCAACCTAAGCTTCTCTCAGACTCCGACGATGTCATCACGGAAGTAAGCTTAACCCACCCGAACCCGTGGTACACAAGGCAAAGAAACGACGCCCATCTGCGCTATATTTATTCTGGCCAATCAGAAAACAAAGGAAAGAGATTCTTTGACTCTCTGGGCGGTTCAGAAGTGCATGGATTTAAGAGAAGCGCGGACTTGGCTATGCAAAGATTTCTAGAACATGCAAGTCACGGTAGGAATCTTAGAAACTTCCGCGAGCAAACGCAAATGGTTCGCAGGGTCCGAAGAGGAAATCAAGATGAAGCAGCAAAGGTGGAATTGAAGCATACAGTTAGGAGAAGGTCTTTAGATTCTTTAGGTGGCTTTCAAGTCCATGGATGGAAGAGAGGTGACGAGAAAAGGTCTTTAGATTCACTAGGTGACTTTCAAGTCCATGGATGGAAGAGAGGTGACGAGAAAAGGTCTTTAGATTCACTAGGTGACTTTCAAGTCCATGGATGGAAGAGAGGTGACGAGAAAAGGTCTTTAGATTCACTAGGTGGCTTTCAAGTCCATGGATGGAAGAGAGGTGACGAGAAAAGGTCTTTAGATTCACTAGGTGACTTTCAAGTCCATGGATGGAAGAGAGGTGACGAGAAAAGGTCTTTAGATTCACTAGGTGGCTTTCAAGTCCATGGGTGGAAGAGAGGTGACGAGAAAAGGTCTTTAGATTCACTAGGTGACTTTCAAGTCCATGGATGGAAGAGAGGTGACGAGAAAAGGTCTTTAGATTCACTAGGTGGCTTTCAAGTCCATGGATGGAAGAGAGGTGGCGAGAAAAGGTCTTTAGATTCTCTAGGTGGCTTTCATGTTCACGGGTGGCAAAGATCGCCTTATTCAGAAGTCAGTGACTTAGATAATACGGACAGTTTTCAGGTGGATGACTCCACACGAACTCTGGATTCGCTAGGTGGCTTTCACGTCCATGGCTGGAAAAAGAGGTCCGTTGACGCACTTCAGGACTCCCTGAATCACGACAAAGAACTTCCAAACAATAGAGGTTTGGAAGACGAGAAAGATTTCTTAAATTTCTCTGAAGACACTTCACGGACTCTACAGGAGAACAACGCCCAGAACAAGATGAATGAAAATCAAGACATGATGTATACGGACGGCCAGATCAGTGTTACAAACAACAGGTATGTAGAGTTGAATACGAATAAAGCTAATGCCACCAATGACTACCAAGAACAAGACAAAAGATCATTAGATTCTCTAGGAGGATTTCAGGTTCACGGATGGAAGAGAGACGATGACAAAAGATCTCTAGACTCATTAGGTGGATTTCAGGTTCATGGATGGAAGAGAGACGATGACAAAAGATCTCTAGACTCATTAGGTGGATTTCAGGTTCATGGATGGAAGAGAGGTGATGACAAAAGGTCTCTAGATTCATTAGGTGGATTTCAGGTTCATGGATGGAAGAGAGATGATGACAAAAGGTCTCTAGATTCATTAGGTGGTTTTCAGGTTCATGGATGGAAGAGAGATGATGACAAAAGGTCTCTAGATTCATTAGGCGGATTTCAAGTTCACGGATGGAAGAGAGATGATGACAAAAGGTCTCTAGATTCATTAGGTGGATTTCAGGTTCACGGATGGAAGAGAAACGATGGCAAAAGGTCTCTAGATTCATTAGGTGGTTTTCAGGTTCACGGATGGAAGAGAGATGATGACAAAAGGTCTCTAGATTCATTAGGTGGTTTTCAAGTTCACGGATGGAAGAGAGATGATGACAAAAGGTCTCTAGATTCATTAGGTGGTTTTCAAGTTCACGGATGGAAGAGAGATGATGACAAAAGGTCCCTAGATTCATTAGGTGGTTTTCAAGTTCACGGATGGAAGAGAGACGATGACAAAAGGTCTCTAGATTCATTAGGTGGTTTTCAGGTTCATGGATGGAAAAAGGATGCCAATTTATCTCCAGAGAGAGATTTTGAAGAATAAGAAACATACTGACTTCCAGACAACGCGAAGATCCGAAGAATAGCCGAAAGAGCGAGATAACCCACAGAGTTTCTTATGTTTTCCAGTATATTTTTTTCCCTGAGAACTATGGAAACAGTAATGATATTTGGAAATAAATGTCGACGACCTTTCAGGATTTAGTTATAAATCATATGAACTACAAAAAAAAACAAAAAACATTGTGGATCCTGATATGATTTGTTGTGTTTTGTTTTATAGAAGGGCCTTATTTTTCAGCTGTACTTTAAACAAAGCCAAATGAATATAGATTTAACTCCTACTCGATAAAGATGTAACGCAGAAAGACAAACATGTTTGAGCTGTTGTGCTATATATATTTTTTTTAATTCTGTGAATTTTCCCGGGAAAAAAAGGGAAAGTTATAAGTTGGTGTTTTTCTTTTAACCTTTCATTTTTATTCGTAGTAATATTGTGCTCGGGCTGAAAACTCTCTGTTGGGAGAGAGTAAAACAACAAGACAACTTCTCAGATCATCAGAGAAGTACTCCGACTCCCACCCCTCAGGCAAGAGTTTAGGCCCTTTAAAACTTCTGACGCTCAAAAGGGGTGGATGAAGTATCCATGAGGCTGAAGATACGTGGTCTTTAACCCCTTCACGAGGCTGAAGATACTTGGTCTTTAACCCCTTCACGAGGCTGAAGATACGTGGTCTTTAACCCCTTCACGAGGCTGAAGATACTTGGTCTTTAACCCCTTCACGAGGCTGAAGATACTTGGTCTTTAACCCCTTCACGAGGCTGAAGATACTTGGTCTTTAACCCCTTCACGAGGCTGAAGATACTTGGTCTTTAACCCCTTCACGAGGCTGAAGATACTTGGTCTTTAACCCCTTCACGAGGCTGAAGATACTTGGTCTTTAACCCCTTCACGAGGCTGAAGATACTTGGTCTTTAACCCCTTCACGAGGCTGAAGATACTTGGTCTTTAACCCCTTCACGAGGCTGAAGATACGTGGTCTTTAACCCCTTCACGAGGCTGAAGATACGTGGTCTTTAACCCCTTCACGAGGCTGAAGATACTTGGTCTTTAACCCCTTCACGAGGCTGAAGATACTTGGTCTTTAACCCCTTCACGAGGCTGAAGATACTTGGTCTTTAACCCCTTCACGAGGCTGAAGATACTTGGTCTTTAACCCCTTCACGAGGCTGAAGATACTTGGTCTTTAACCCCTTCACGAGGCTGAAGATACTACACGTCTGTAACTTACCAGACTTCCTTGACTGCTTGTTCGGTGGATTCGATATTCTTTCTTTCTGTCTTTCTTTCTTTCTTTTGCCACCTCGTTTTCCTTGGTCCTGATGTTCTGTCTGTTGTCTGCTTCACAACAGATGTTTTGGAGCAATGAAACTGTCCTGTCTTTTCTCTAGTATTTGCTCCAATTTCATATGTTTTTCTATTTCTTCGTACAATGATTATACGTTGGAAATACGTCCAGTCATTATTCTTATTAGTATTCCTGTCATTATTATTACTACTGTTATTAAGTTTAGCTTGTAGTTATTATCTGAGTCGTGATTCCAATAACAGGGTTGAGCTTGCGTACTGAGTTAATAATGACGTATATATGACGCACAGAAATTACGAAGTAAAATCGATGATCACGTAGATTATTCCAGCCTGCAAGGAAAGTTATGTGACCAAGATAAGATCCTAACTCGTGTACTCCGAAGAAGTACTTCCGAAGTGCTTCGAACCCTCTCTTAATACGCTCTTCAGCGTACAGGTTCTGATGGGGTGTCAATTCTATGGCGACTTGGAGTTCTGGTGAACTTTCAGAGGCTGGCATTCCTACATTTTAACTCTAGACTCTGTCAGCTTGGTCTGAGATGCCCTTCTCACCTGGTGTTTTGAAAATCTTCTCTCTTGCCAAGCCCGTATGAGATGTTAGTAATGTCTGGGCCAATCCAGTATCTGTCGATCTGATACATTGTATGTAGAGATATGGCAGGTCCCATAAACTGGTTTCCTCTGTTCTTTGCTTTCAAACACAGGTTGGCATATGTGTGAAGGTCTGTATGGCCAAGGTTGATCAATCATAAATGTAGCTGTTGCTGTATACTGGTTGTTTTATGATATCATTGTCCGCCGATGGCTGACAATCTTTCTTCCAAAAGGCTGTAAGCAGTATATTTCCAAAATCCTGAAAGATCTGATTCCCATGGCTATTCTGTCAACGTTGCATTCTCTCTGGAGTTTCCTATTTCTGGCCCTTCTTTCACATGAATTTTGATCTGAAATTCTACAGTCGTATAAAACACCGACAAATAAAACTATCATTATTCAACAACGTTTTAGTTTTAAGTGAAAGAAATGGACAGATTTCCAAGAAATGAGACGTGAAAAGGAACCCCTTGAATTGTGTACCCTATGAAATAATACACTGTTGTACCCAATTTGCTTATTGTTTTCGTTTCCTTATAGAACAATTTTTAATTTATATGTAATTTTTTTTTCAATATTTTCTTTACTTCTCGACTTAACTTCTTACACATTTCAATGAGAAATATTATCCTCATCCCTTATCCTGCTTCAGTGGTTAAATATAAAAAAAAAATTCCTGGAAACCGTTTATACATTACTTGGAAAAAAACTTGCAGGTTTCCCAGGATGTGGTTTGTAGTTTCCATGGCTTGTAAATTAGAATGTGATTTGTTAAGTTTGTCGTGCAGAGAATGACAAATAAAGAGGACAAGAAGTCATCATCTTTCATGCTTTGTGAGTTTTTTTTTTTTGGTATTTCATTAATTATGTCTCCGTCAAACGTTCGATTTCGCTTTTTTTTTGGTTGCTTATTTAAAAAAAAATTTTTTTCCCATTTGTGTTGTCTTTGGGTTGAAAGTAAACAAAATCTTTTTTTTTTATTTTAGTCTTTGTTGAAAGACCTGGTCAATAAACAAAGAAGAAAGAGAGTGCAACAGAGATAAGATACGGTTTCAGAAAAGGGTGATTTGAATGTTCAGAAGGTTCTACAGATTCTTCTTCTTCTGCTTCTTCTTCTTCTTCTTTTTTATTCTTCTTCTTCTTCTTCTCCTCCTCCTGCTCTTCCTCCTTCTCATTATTATTATTATTACTATTACTATTATTATTCTCCGTCTCCTTCTTCTTTTTATCCTTTTTCTTCTTCTTCTTCAACCTACCGATGCCGTGAAGATGTTGAGGGGCAACATCATGTCAACTTGGGAGCTGGTACAACGACCTTTCTTTCTCTGTCTCTGGATTGAACTAAAAAAAATACCAGGTATGCAATACTTCTTTAGCAGACTCCGCCACCATGGAGGCTATGGCGGTCCCTGCCTAGCTAGCCAGGCTAAGCCTGTTACTTGGGTACCAACTGAGAGGTGAGAAGGGTCTTGGTCAGCTATGGTTCACTAGCCTGTCAGATATGGATCACTGATATTGTCAAATCAGGTAGTGGTTTACCTCTCCTCTTTAGAAGTTGAAAGACACTCAAATCACAGCAATCAAAAGAAGAAGACAAAAACTAGTCTATATAAGGACCTAATAGATATAGTACTAGTTTCCATATTTTTCCATGACCTATCGAGGTACGATATAGCCATGAGGTCAGCACCGCAAATAATCACCTTTCCTTCCACAGCCCACGAAGGAATTAGGTACCCATTTCAACAGCTAAGCTTCCAAGACGCTTCCAGATGGTCCTAAACCGCCAGACCTCACAGTTAGAAGCGAACAAACTAACTACTATGCCACTCAACAGCTACTAAAATGGTCAATCAAAAACAAACAAACAAAAATTCACTGGACTCAAGAAAGAAAATGGAGTACCTGACAATCACTGGAAAACTCGAGAGAGAGAGAGAGAGAGAGAGAGAGAGAGAGAGAGAGAGAGAGTGAGAGAAAGGAAAAGCGACGAAGAAGAAAACTTGATCGAGAAGGGCAATAGAGCAAGACATTTAGTGAGAACTATGAATGAAACTTTCCGGTGTAACAAAAGCGAAACATGTCCAACGAAACCCAAAGACTACAAACTACATTGCTACTCGTTTTGTTACTTACTTACTTACTTACTTACTTACTTACTTACTTACTTACTTACTTACTTACTTACTTACTTGGCCACTTACTTAGTATTAGGAAGCTGTTACCAGCTGTAGAAGTATATGCTGAATTTTAAAAAAGCAAACCAGGTGCTTCACTGACTAAATAATGGTCAATATTTCAAGAACAATTAAACAGCACAATATTAGTAGTAACAACAACAGAAGCAGAAACATGAACAAAACAACAATGGCGACAATAGCAACAAAATTTGCAGGAAAAAAAGTAGCAACAGCAACGATAGTGCAATCAGAAGACATAGCAATGTTATATAGCCACAAACAGCAACGATAATGCAATCAGCAGACATAGCAATGTTATTTGGCCACAAACAGCAATAACAACCACGGGAACAACAACTACTTCATCAAAATGAATAATAATACCAATAAAAGAAACACAAGAACACCAAAAATATGAGTATCAAAAATAAAAAATAGCAACAACAACAACAACAATGGTTGGCTGTCTCTTATGTTGTTATCTGCACACTGTGCCAAACATTTTTATTTTTTGGAGAAGAGTTTGTTTTCTGACTTCTACAACAGAAGGAAAAGTCATACGCATGTCAAGGTATGTCTAGAATGTGTCAAAGTATTATGGAAGCGTGTCCAGAAGAATACCAAAGTGTTTCCAGAGAGGTATCAAACTATGTGCAGTATCTTGGCAAGATATATTAGAGGGATATCGAAATATGCCGAGGATAGCTGTACGTGATTGACGATGTCTCAAAGTATGTATTAAGTTTTGGCAAAGTAATCTCTCTCTTTCTCCCTCTCTCTCCTTCTCTCTCTCTTTCTCCTTCTCACTTTCCTTTTCTCTCTCCTTCTCCCTCTCTCTCTCCTTCTCTCTCTTTCTCCCTCTCTCTCCTTCTCTCTCTCCTCTCTCTTTCTCCCTCTCTCTCCTTTTCTCTCCTCTCTTTTCTCCCTCTCTCTCTCCTTCTTTCCCCTCTCTCTTTCTCCCTCTCTCTCTCCTTTTCTCTCCTCTCTCTTTTCTCCCTCTCTCTCTCCTTCTTTCCCCTCTCTCTTTCTCCCTCTCTCTCCTTTTCTCTCCTCTCTCTTTCTCCCTCTCTCTCTCCTTCTCTCCCCTCTCTCTTTCTCCCTCTCTCTTCTCCCTCTCTCTCTCCTTCTCCTCTCTCTCTTTCTCCCTCTCTCTCTCCTTCTTTCCCCTCTCTCTTTCTCCTCTCTCTCCTTTTCTCTCCTCTCTCTTTCTCCCTCTCTCTCTCCTTCTCTCCCCTCTCTCTTTCTCCCTCTCTCTCTCTCCTTCTCTCTCCTCTCTCTTTCTCCCTCTCTCTCATTCTCTTTCTCTCTCCTTCTCTCTCTTTCTCCCTGTCTCTCTCTTTCTTCCTGTCTCTCTTTTTCTACCTCTCTTTCTCCCTCTCTCTCTCTCTTTCTCTCTCTCTTTCTCCCTCTCTCTCTTTCTCTCTCTCTTTCTCCCTGCCCCTTTCTCTCTCTCTTTTTCTCTCCTTCTCTCTCTCTCTTTCTTTTTCTCTACCCCTCTCTCCTTCAATACCCACAACAAATAGAGCTGCTTTTATCAAGTGATTTCCACCTTTCTAGGTATTTCACTATCTTCTTGGCTGTCTCCCCCCCGCCTCACCTCAGCCCACGTCATTTCTTTTTTTACCAGAATGTTCTCTGCTGTACGTCTCCAAGCTGTTTCATGCGTCCCATTCTCCTTTTACTGTCTAGAGTATTTCATGGACAAGCTCCAATAATCCAGAGACCTCCAAGTATGTCTTTAAACTTGTCATGACACGTCTAGGAACTGTTACAAAATGTCCAGGATTGTCAAGAAACTAATCACTATATGTCCAAGAACTGTAACACTGTGCATATAAATTATCATAATATGTCCAGAAACTGTCACTATGTGTCCATAAAATGTTGCGCTATGTCCATCAACTGTAACACTAGGTCCAGGATTGTCGCAATATGTCCAAAAACTGTCACACAATATCCAGAAATTTACACACATTATCCAGAAATTGTCACAATATATCCAGAAACTATCACAATATGTCCAGAAACTGTAGCACTATGTCCAGTAGGTATCAAATTATGTCCAGTAGCTGTCACACTATGCCCAGTAGGTATCAAATTATGTCCAGTAGCTGTCACACTATGCCCAGTAGGTATCAAATTATGTCCAGTAGCTGTCACACTATGCCCAGTAGGTATCAAATTATGTCCAGTAGCTGTCACACTATGTCTAGAAAGTGTTACACTACGTCCAGTAACTGTCACACTGTGTCCAGAAACTGTCACAATATGTCCAGAAACTGTCACAATATGTCCAGAAACTGTCACAATATGTCCAGTAACTGTCACACTGTGTCCAGAAACTGTCACAATATGTCCAGAAACTGTCACACTGTGTCCAGAAACTGTCACACTGTGTCCAGAAACTGTCACACTGTGTCCAGAAACTGTCACAATATGTCCAGTAACTGTCACACTGTGTCCAGAAACTGTCACACTGTGTCCAGAAACTGTCACAATATGTCCAGTAACTGTCACACTGTGTCCAGAAACTGTCACAATATGTCCCGAAACTGTCACAATATGTCCAGAAACTGTCAAACTACGTCCAGACTGTAACTGTCACACTGTGTCCAGAAACTGTCACAGTATGTCCAGAAACTGTCAAACTATGTCCAGAAACCGTTAAAATAATCTGCAGAAACTGTAGCGCTATGTCCAGAAACTATCGCGATATGTCCCGAAACTGTCACACTATGTCTAGAAACTATCGCGATATATTCCGAAACTGTCACACAATGTCCATAAACCGTCACACTATATCCAGAAACTGTCACATTATGTCCACGAACTATCAGTCTATGCCCGTAAGTGTGCTGAGATATTTTAATTTCATAAAAATAATTAACGGATAAGCGCCTTTTGAAAATTCTGATATGTTGTTCAGTCATCTATCTTTCAGTCAGTGTGTACGCAATCTGTACGTATGTTGATTACAGTCATGAAAACAGGGTTACATTCATGGAAAACAGAAACATGAAAACGTTTTTTTCTTTAGTTATTCCCCTTTTATTTCTTTCGTTGGTTTGTTGTGCACATTTTTTTTTTTTAATTGCCGTCCTGAATTATTAGAAGAATTCTTACAAAATTATGAATTAAATTGTTACAATGAGCAGAGATGTTGAGAGATGACGTGATATTGTTTGGTACAGTTTTATTAAAATTACAAGAAGTTATTTTTGTCTTGTTGCAGTGTTTCGTTAAAAAAAAGGAGATGTTTGTAGTCAAACAATTTATGCGCATTCTGAAATAGGGCAAGGGAAAAGAAATTACGTCCCTTTGGTTCTTCGATAAATTTCTTAGGAATTGATCATCAAATTCATCTGAAGCAAAGATTTTCTTTTCTTTATAGACAGAATTCACTTTGCAGATAATGACTAAGAAAAAAATCTCCCCTTCGTTTTAATCAACTTCTGATACTAGTTCTTGTTCAATAAAAAAAGTTTTGTTGTTTTTTGCTTTTTTTTAAAATTCGTAACATCAGCTAAAGTCTATTTTGAAAAACAAGATTTCTGTTTGTTGTGGACTTCTTTTATATGTGCTTCTTGCGGGAAGAAAAACAGAATGAATTGTTTTGCAAAGAATGTTCCAGTGTTTTTTTTATACAGGAAAATATAAAATGATATCAATATTTGTCAGTTGAAATCAAATTTTGAGTATAAAAGTTATCCATACAGTGACGTCGGAGAACTAACGAACGATAAGGTTCCAGGAATGCTGGCATCAACCCAGGAATGGGTTAAAGCTGGGCGCACCTGAGGTTTGATTAAAAAATATATATAATAATTATGAATAATAATGTGTTATGTTTAAATATTGTAGACTCGTAAAAATAATGAATATAACTGATGTGAAATATTTGGTAGAAGCAAATTTAAACTGAATGTGTAAATTGCATTTAAAAAGTAGACAGGATCCATATATCCATCCATCCATCCATTCAAGACAATATCATACTTTCTCCATTTTTCATGATCTGCAGCCAACTTTTCCATGGTGCTCAGTTTATGTTGCATATATTCTAAGTTACACATCCTCTATCTACGTTTCATGTCCTCTGTCTAGTTTACATGTCCTCTATCTACGTTTCCTGTCCTCTATTTACGTTTCATGTCCTCTGTCTTGAGTTACATGTTCTCTGTCTTAAGTTACATGTCTTCTATCTAAGTTACATGTCCTCTATATAAGTTACATGTCCTCTATCTACGTTTCATGTCATATATCTGCGTTTCGTGTCCTCTATTTAAAGTTACATGTCCTCTATCTAAGTTACATATTCTCTATCTAGGTTACATGACCTCAATCAAAGCTACATGTCCTCTTCGTTTTTCCTGCACGTCCTCTGTCTAAGCTACATGCCCTCTATTTAAGTGTCCTCTATCTAAGCTTCTGTTGCATGTCCCCTATCTAAGTTGCATATCCTCTATCTGCTATATGTCCTCTATTTAAGTTTCACTTTTTCTATCTAGGCTACATGTTCTCTGTCTAAGCTACATTTCATCTATTTAAGCTTCCGCTGCATGTCCTCTATCTAAACAACATATCCTAAGCTTCTGCTACATATCCACTACCTAAATCATTGTCCTCCATCTAAGTTTCTGCTACATATCCTCTATTTAAGATTCTGCTACATGTCCTCTATCTATATTACATGTCCCTCTGTCTTCGTTTCTGCTACATATTCTCAATCTAAGCTTCTACTACATATCCTCTATTTAAATTACATGTCCCCTATCTACGCTTCTGCTATATATCATTTATCTAAATTATATGTCGTCTATTTAAGATTCTATTACATATCACTATCTAGGTTTCTGCTACATATCCTCTATCTAAGCTTCTACTGTATATCACTATCTAAGCTTCTACTACATATAACTATCTAGATTTCTGCAACATATCACTATCTAAGTTTCGTGCTACATATCCTCTATCTAAGCTTCTGCTACATATCTCTACCTAGGTTTCTGCTACTTATCCTCATCTAAGTTTCTGTTACATATCCTCTATCTCAGTTTCTGCTACTTATCTTCTAAGTTTCTGCTACATATCCTCTATTTAGGTTTCTGTTACATTTCCTCTGTCTAAGCTTCTGCTACATATCCTCTGTCTACGTTTCTGCTACATATCCTCTGTCTACGTTTCTGCTAAATATCCTTTGTCTAAGTTTCTGCTAAATATCCTTCGTCTAAGCTTCTGCTACATATCCTTTGTCTAAGCTTCTGCTATATATCCTCTGTCTAAGCTTCTGCTACATATCTTCTGTCTACGTTTCTGCTACATATCCTTTATCTAAATTTCATGTAGCGGAAGCTTAGATAAAGGACATGTAGCTTAAACAGAGGGCAAGCAACAAACGCTTAGATAGAGGGCATGCAACAGAAGCTTAGATAAAAGGCAAGAGACAAAAGCTTAGATAAAGGGCGAACTACCATGCGAGCCCTATGTGACGTTTAGCGCTGCAGGAAGATGTAAGACGTTTAAATTCAGGTTTATCAATATAAATTTCCTTGTTTTAGGAAATTTGAAAAAAAAATAGGAATAAAAAAGGTAAAGATAATTTGTTAGAGAAGGGATAAAAGTAAAGGTAAAGGTAAAATTCGCCGTTTACATGCCATTACAGCTTACTTGGGATAGGGTGTTAGGCCACTATCTTAGATAGAGGACATGTTGTTTAGATAGAGGACATGTAGTTTAGATAGAGGACATGTAGTTTAGATAGAGGACATGTAGTTTAGATAGAGGACATGTAGTTTAGATAGAGTACATATAGCTTAGATAGAGGACATGTAGTTTAGATAGAGTACATATAGCTTAGATAGAGGACATGTAGTTTAGATAGAGTACATATAGCTTAGATAGAGGACATGTAGTTTAGATAGAGTACATATATCTTAGATAGAGGACATGTAGTTTAGATAGAGGACATGTAGTTTAGATAGAGTACATATAGCTTAGATAGAGGACATGTAGTTTAGATAGAGTACATATAGCTTAGATAAAGGACATGTAGTTTAGATAGAGTACATATAGCTTAGATAGAGGACATGTAGTTTAGATAGAGTACATATAGCTTAGATAGAGGACATGTAGTTTAGATAGAGTACATATAGCTTAGATAGAGGACATGTAGTTTAGATAGAGGACATGTAGTTTAGATAGAGGACATGTAGTTTAGATAGAGAACATGTAGTTTAGATAGAGTACATGTAGCTTAGATAGAGGACATGTAGCTTAGATAGAGGGCATGGTGCGGAAGCTTAGATAAAGGACATGTAGCTTAGATAGAGGACATGTAGCTTGGACAGAGGGCATGCAACAGAAGCTTACACAGAGGGCAAGCAACAAACGCTTAGATAGAGGGCATGCAACAGAAGCTTAGATAAAAGGCAAGAGACAAAAGCTTAGATAAAGGGCAAGCAACAGAAGATTAGATAAGAAGGCAAGCAACAAAAGCTTAGATAAAGGGCAAAGAAAAGAAGCTTAGATAGAGGGCATGCAACAAATCTTAGATAGAGGGCAAGCAACAAAAGCTTAGATAGAGGGCAAGCAAGAGAAGCTTAGATAGAGGGCATGCAACAGAAGCTTAGATAGAGGATATGTAGCAGAAGTTTAGACAGAGGATATGTAGCAGAAACGTAGACAGAGGATATGTAGCAAAAGCTTAGACAGACGATATGTAGCAGAAGCTTAGACAGAGGATATGTAGCAGAAACGTAGACAGAGGATATGTAGCAAAAGCTTAGACAGACGATATGTAGCAAAAGCTTAGACAGATGATATGTAGCAGAAATTTAGACAGGGGATATGTAGCAGAAACGTAGACAGAGGATATGTAGCAAAAGCTTAGACAGACGATATGTAGCAAAAGCTTAGACAGAGGATATGTAGCAGAAATTTAGACAGAGGATATGTAGCAGAAACGTAGACAGAGGATATGTAGCAAAAGCTTAGACAGAGGATATGTAGCAGAAATTTAGACAGAGGATATATAGCAGAAACGTAGACAGAGGATATGCAGCAAAAGCTTAGACAGAGGATATGTAGCAGAAATTTAGACAGAGGATATGTAGCAGAAACTTAGACAGAGGATATATAATGCGTATATTTGACTATTTATAAGACCTTCGGCACATGAAAGTCTTATGTGGTCGGAATCGTGATAGGGCGTAGTTGCCTTCCCAGATTTCTCTGATACCCACAGGTAATATTCACAGGCTGGGGGAACCTGGGGCCATCTTGCTGTGGTGGTACCAGAAATAATCCCACTGCTGGGACTTGAACCCAGAATAACCCGTTTAGTAGGCCGAGGGCCTAACCACTCAGCCAACCATGCCGCCAGAGAAGGGATAAAATCAGAGTTTAAAAAAAATCTATTCTTCAGTTTATATCTATAACAAATATATAATGACACTATGTAATGACAATACGAATAAATGCCTCAGGAAAATACTCGATATAAAGTGGAACGATTTTAAGAACAACGCAGAGATAAAGCAGATGAGCGAACAACAATCTGTCTCTTGGGTGATCAGAAAAAGATGAACATATGTCGATTATGTACTGAGCAGAATTTGTCAGAGAATACCAAAATAAGACATCAGGTAGAACACAACAGGCCGAAGAAAAAGAGGTCGACCGCGTGAAACTCTAAAGAGGACATGTTAGGAGAGGCCAGTTCAGTGGCCATAACATCCCTTGAAGAGGTTGAAAAGCTCGCCGAAGAAAGGAAATCTTGGCGAACTACCTGTTTGACGTTTAGCGCCACGGGAAGGATGTAAGACAGATTCGCCAGTTGGGCAACACTCAAAGACGTTTAAATTCAAGTTTATCAATATCTGCGCTGTGTTTAATCACACTGGTTGGCTTTTCTTTCTTGTGCCACTTGGTCTGCCCCGTTCATTAGTGCTGAATTCAGACATAATCTGAACGAGCGACAACTTTAGGGATTAAAAATCCACAAAGTCTTACAAAATTTAAGGATTTCCTGTTTTGGTAGACTGGTTCGTGAGACCTTATGGGGCAACTTTTTTTATTTTTAAAATAGGCCCTCAAGCTTTATATACCTTAGGGCCTTATCAAGTGTAAATCCGGCACAGAAGCTGAGATATCTTCCTCTTCATTTCCTTCTAGGCAGGTTCCTTTCTTCTGTTCCAGTAAAGATAGTTTTTTTAGAACAAGTGGCTTTTGGCACGGAAAAGGTAAATAATGAATGAATGGAAGGATTATAGTCGAAACAGTTTCCGGCGTTTCATCCAAAAAACCATATGTGTAATACAACTTGACGTCATTCATTATACTACTTTCATTGTTACATTTTAGAAAGTAGTGTAACCTGGTGTACACCGATGGTAGTAATTTCTTTATAAGGGAGGTAATTGTTCAATGTAATGTTAGTAGAGAGAGTCACGCGATGAGACCATAAAGAAAACAATGAATTACCTCCCTGTATTGCAGAGCCGGCTTGTCTGAGGAGCTGTGAGACTGAAATAAGAGTTGTGTCCCGTTATTGGAGCAAATAACAGAAGATAAAGCTGGCATTTATAACCTGTACTTCTGTCAATGCCTGTTTGTCTATCTGCTGGTTTGTCCAGCTGATCTATCTATCTATCTATCTATCTATCTATCTATCTATCTATCTATCTATCTATCGATCGATCGATCTATCTATCTATCTATCTATCTGTCTGTCTGTCTGTCTATCTATCTGTCTGTCTGTCTGTCTGTCTGTCTGTCTGTCTATCCACATATCCACCCATCTACCTACTTACCTACCTGCCTACCTATCTATCTATCTATCTATCCACATATCCATCAATCTATCTATCTATCTATCTGTCTGTCTATCTATCTATCTTTCCATCCATCCATCCATCCATCCATCCATCCACTCACCCATCTACCTACCTACTTACCTATCTATCTATCTATCTATCTATCTATCTATCTATCTATCTATCTGTCTGTCTGTCTGTCTATCTATCTGTCTGTCTGTCTGTCTGTCTGTCTGTCTATCCACATATCCACCCATCTACCTACTTACCTACCTGCCTACCTACCTATCTATCTATCCATCCATCTATCTACCTATCTATCTATCTGCCTCTCTGCCTGCCTGTCTGCCCACCTGTCTTTCGGCCTCTGTCTGTCTGTCTGTCTTTCTGTCTGTCTGTCTGTCTGTTTGTCTGTCTTTCGCTTAATCAACCAATTTCAAGCCTTGAAAACTCTTTGCAAAAGATAAACAAATTCTCCATTCATTCCTGTACCTTTATTTCTCCATTTACTTAGCTACATCAAATTCATTTAAGTCTTCTTTCATTTATCAAGGAATAGAAAGAAAATCAAATAAAGAAATATTGATGGGATTAGGCGTCGCAGAAAACCGGCCTGTAACACCATCAGAGTTAGAAAGCTGAGATACTTCAGTCACATTAAAGGGACATAATGGCTAGGAGAGGATGATGGCAGAAGGCACAGCGTATGGCAAAAGAGACCTCGCAGATGGACTCAGGTCACCAATGAAGGTGCGAGATATTGGTCAACTCAAAGACAGCGTTTGCTTTCAGGGAGGTAGTGACAGGGGGACAGTATTCTGGAAAGGACACGTCACATGACACAGTTATTTCATGTTGTCTCCCCATCTTAGCACTTCCTTGTCGAGTGGTCATTTTTCTTGCATACAAAAAAAAAAAATGTCCATGTTTATTATCAGTCTTTTGCATTTATCCATCTTTGCTAATAAAAGGATTCAGGTAATACGTATATTTGACTTTAGGACATTATATTTATTTGTCTGTTTTAAATCTATTTGTGTTTAAGTCTCTCTTAGTTACATCTATGCCTTTATTTTCCTCTCTCTAATCTATGAAAAAGTAAAGCTATAAGGTTTCAGTTTAACGTAAGGAAAACATTAAATCTGGTATATTTGTTAAGAGCTTTCAAATCGATTGTAAAGATCGCTAACAGGAAGTAGTCTTAACACACACACACAAAGGAAAATCGAGTATTCTAATCTACTTTACAGACAGTAATAACATTACAGTACTTACGGTGATTGCTTCCTTGATTCATGATGTTCTGGAATCCTTTTTTTTTTTTTTTTGGAGAAGAAAGAATCGGTGATAACAAATATTATCTGATATTTCAATACATACATACATACTTCATTTTTCTTTCTTTTTCATAAAAATGTAAAAGGTTTGTTTTTTTTATATATGTTAAATAAAACGGTTATTTTTTTTTCATGTAACAAAAATAGTTCTACTATTCTTAAGGAAGACAGAACAGAGAAAACTTAAATGTTTTGGACACATTAAACGTCATGAGAATTTAGAGAAGACCGTCTTGGAAGGGTAGATGATAGGAAAAAAAGAAAGAAAGACCAAGGCGAAGATGGCTGGAAGACATGGTTGAAGATCTGCGAATGGACACATCAGCAGCAGGGCATCTTGCTGACAACCGAGAGGCCTACAGGAGAGCTGTTAGGGAGCTGCCTTGTTTGTTTTGTCAGTTGTCATCAATTTAGTTTTCTTCGCATTAAGATAGATATTTTGCTCCTCGCTGTTCTTACGGACTGACATAATTAGTTTCCCCATTCCTTTTTGTCTTGTGGACAGTAATACTGTGTCATCAGCATATCTAATCTCTGGTATTTCATAACCTCCAATTGTTATGGCATCGTAATATTCTTTGTCTACATCTTGGTGAGATGGTACGAGAAAATAAAACCCTACTGCTGGGATTTGAACCCGCTACCACCTGTCAGTTACTTCTTGCAACATTAAAATTTCTATATTTTATATCGACGACTATTTTTCATGTATTTAGTACTAGAAATTTAATCATTTGTATTTATGTTTAAAAATTAGAGAGCAAATTAATGTATTTTTATGTTATGGATAAAACTAATTTTTCTTGAACATTTTTATTGTCACGTATCCTCGTATTATTGTGAATTTTATTGTATAAAGAAGGCGTGACTTGAAACAATGTTAGATAGATTTTGTGCGTAGAATATGTGATAAATTTTGTCATGGGAATGGATGTAAATAGTCATAAGTACTACTGCTATTACTATTACTATTACTATTACTACTACTACTACTACTATTACTACTACTACTGCTACTACTACTACTACTACTACTACTACTACTACTACTATTATTATTATTATGATTATTATTATTAATACTTCTTCTACTACTATTACTAAAACTACTACTACTACTACTACTATTACTACTACTACTGCTACTACTATTACTACTGCTAAAACTACTGTTGCTACTACCATTACTAATATCACTACTATTATTACACCTATCTCTACGACTACTGCTACCATTATTACATCTACTACTACTACTGGAACTATTATCACTAACACCACCACTGCTACTACTACCACTACTACTACTAATTACTACTACTACTACTACTAATTACTACTACTACTACTAATTACTACTAATTACTACTACTACTACTACTACTAATTACTACTACTACTACTACTAATTACTACTAATTACTACAACTACTAATTACTACTACCACTACCACTACTACTAATTACTACTTCTACTACTAATTACTACTTCTACTACTAATTATTACTACTACTACTAATTACTACTGCCACTACCACTACTACTAATTACTACTACTACTACTAATTACTACTACAACTACTAATAACTACTACTACTACTACTAATTACTACTACAACTTCTAATTACTACTACAATTACTAATTACTACTACAACTACTAATTACTACTACTACTACTACTAATTACTACTACTACTACTAATTACTACTACTACTACTAATTACTACTACTACTTCTAATTACTACTACCACTACTACTACTACTAATACTACTATTGCGTTCAATGGTGGAACGCAGGTAGAAGACGCTGTCGTCCTAAGATCTTTGTTGGATGTAGTTCAGTGGTTTCCAAACATTTTCAAACTACGGGACACTTGGTACCACAATTTTTTTGACCTAGCATGCCAGTGTTCTTAATCTCGCGCAGTGAACCTCGCGTATACGATGCACTGAGAAACGAAGAAGAAATTGAGACTGAATTTAAATGTTATTATGCACGAATTTAAGAATAATGCAGAGATAAGACAGATGACTGAACAACAACCAGTCTCATGGGTGATCAGGAAAATGAGATGGACATATGTTGGTCACTTGATGAGAAGAAATGATCAGAGAATCCCAAAACAAGCTATCACGTGGAACACAACAGGCCAAAGAATAAAAGGCAGACCATGTGAAACTCTGAAGAGGTCATTGTTAAGAGAGGCCAAATTAACAGGCATAAAATCCCTTGATGAGGTTGAAAGACTCGCCGAAGACAGGAAAAATTGGCAAACTACTTTGCGAGCCCTATGTGACGTTTAACGGCACGGGAAGGATATAAGATATAAGATAAGATATACACAGTGTTCTTATCAATGCGTAAAAGCGACCCTGTTTTGGAGACACAGTAAAGTAAGAGAACACAGTTCTGTGTGATAAGACCTGGAAAAAAATCGTAGGCAAAGCACTTTAATGATTCGTGAAAGAAAAAAAATCACAAGAGAAGTACCTGGGATTCGAACAACGGACTCCCGTAGGACGAGCAGCCGTCTAGCCACGAGGGAACAGCGTGGTAACGAACCACATTATCTCGCAGTATGTAGTTAATTATATTAGTCTGAGATGCGAGATAGAACAGTTGCTATCATTCATTCATTCATTCCTTTGCATGTCCCTTGCAAAACTTTGCCTCCCAAACAGCACTCCTGTAGGCCTCTCGGTTGTGAGCAAGATGGCCTGCTGCTGCTGCATCCATTTCCAGATCATCAACGATGTTTTGCAGCCATCTTCGTTTCGGTCTTCTTCTTTTTCTTGCTATACGTAACAATATTTATACTTTATGTTACATTGTAGAGTTACTGTATGTTGTAGAAGAAAGCAAAACATAATGCTCGTTTTATTTTGTTTGAAAATAGGGTTAAGTTTGTTTTTAATGTTAGGCCCTTGGTTCCACTCCAAAAATGGGCACCCCGGAAATCTGGGAAGGTAAATGCTGCCGGGCATGATAATGACCATATCACGCTTTCACGTGTTGAAGGTCATGGAAATACGGGCCCAACACCTTGTCCCATATATGCCCTAATGTCATGGAAACCCAGGATTTGTTTGTTTGTTTTTATATTAGGAGGTAACGTTAACATATTTTATGACAAATAAATTTAGGTATTCCGTGTTCCAAAAATAAATAGTTATATGTTATTATATATGAAAATAAAAATAGCACTAAGATGGACACCACAGAGGAACAGAAGTAAGGGTAGACCAAAAGAGACATGGAGAAAACAACAGAAAGGATGTTGAGCAATAGAGGGCTCACCTGGGCAAGAGCATAAAAAAGGCACAGGACAGGCATTTGTGGAAAACCCTTGCCTGTGCACTTAAGGTTCACAGAGAGAGAGGTATATATATGAAAATAAACTAGCATAGTTTATGTTTAAAAAGCATTGCTATGCTGCGTATTTGCCTGTAAAATTAATGTTTTATGACCACATGTCACAATAACGCCCTCCTTTACTTAAAAAAAAACAGTTATTTACTTCGAACTTCATATTCTTAATACTCACACTCATGTACAACAACATGACAGCTAGACCACTTCCTTCAAAGATCTTTATTCATCTAAAGATCTGTATCATGTTATTTCACATTTCCTAGCGATCTTTTCCAATAATCTCTGCGTCGCCCGTCCATTCTTGTTTCGTTCGTCACACCACAGTATCAGTTTAACTCTATTACCGCGAGACCTTTCTTTGCTCCCGTTGTTCAGTTCTATTTAGTTAGTTCTCTTTCTACATGAGTAACTCTTTGGTTTAGGTCTGGAGCTTCCGGTTAGGAATTACGTGCCGTGAATTCTTCACTTTTTGTTGTTTTTTCGCTGAAGTTATAGTGAACAAAAAGGGCTGTAGGTTCCAGACGTTATACAACTTCAGATCGTTGATTGTTAAATGGTGCTAATATGCTCTTATATCTTTACATGTTTCTCGTGCCGTCATAGGTCATACAGGACTTGCAGTGTGTCTCGCTATGAGTATCTATTCTCGGCATGCATCTCACTCTCATCAGGGATTTGTTTACAACACAGAGATAAGGCAGATGAGCGAACAACAACCTGTCTCATGGGTGATCAGAAAAAGGAGATGGACATATATTGGTCACGTGATGAGAAGAAACAGTAAAAATCCTTCCCCCCCCCCTAAAAAAAAAAAACAAGCTATCAAATGGAACAAATCAACAGGACGAAGAAAAAGAGGACGACCACGCGAAAATCTAAAGAGGACATTGTTAAGAGAGGCCACATTAGTAGGCATAATGTCCCTTGATGAGTCTGAAATTCTTGCTGAAAACAAGAAAACTTGGCGAACTACAATGTGAGCCCTATGTGACCTTTAACGGCACGGGCAGGATGTAAGATGTAAGTTTAGCCTCTTTGTGCAATGTTGTCTCTAGGGTCTCTCAAGGCCAGCTTCCTTTCCTGTTTTTTTTTCCAAATGTTTCCAATTTGATGGCTTCCACTGTGGGTCTCTGATTGCTTCTTTTCACCACATGGCCCACCTATTCCCGTCTTCTTTTCTTGATTACTGCTAAGACTGTTTGTCGCATCCTCATTTCTCTTATCTCTGCTTTAGTCTTGATTTGGTTTCATTGTGTACAGAATATTTTTCCTTAAACATTTGATTTCAAATGTTAAGTGTCTTTAATGTTTGTTTGAACTCGTGACACATGGAAAGAATCGAAGTCATGACACAGAAATTCTATTAAGTAGAGATGGGAGACGACCGAGTGGAATGTATCTTCGGAGATCTCGCTACTTTCTTTTTTTCTCGTTCCTGCCGGGATCCGTGGATCAGGTTATGGGTCATTCTCTTTCCTTTTTTCTTTCTCTCATTTCTTTTCTTTCTCTAATTTCTTAAGTGCTTTGTATTTTTTCATCAATCAATCAATCAAGTGCCGTGCCGCGTGGCGTAGGCGATCATTTCTCTCCACAATTCCCTGTCTTTAGACTTGATTATGAGATCCTCCGGTGACTTTCTTCCTAGCCACACTAACAATCCGTCCAGTAACTTCTCTCTCTCTCTCTCTCTCTCTCTGTCTTCCTCTGTCTCTTCTTCCTTAAACATTTTTCCAATTGCCACAACGTGTTCCAATTTTCCTCTTCTCAGAAAATGTCCTACAAATCTCGCTTGTCTGCCTCTGATCTTTGCTGTAAGTTACCTTTTAACTTCAGCCTCTCTTAAGACTTCTTCGTTGGTTTTCTTAACTGTCCATGGTACCTTCAACATCCTTTTTATGAACCACATTTCCATGGCCTCCATTTCTAGCTGTACTCTCCGTATTTTTCATGGCTCGTCATAAACTACTGCGCTTTATCACCTGGCTGTCCTGCAACCCTGGTTGTTTCCTATTTGCTACATTTCTGACCATGGACGTAAAATGCTAGCAGGCCTTTCTAAGCAGCCAAAGCAGTGAAGATGCTGAACCACAAGCACCATCTAAGCCTGGGAGTTGCTTACGTTGCCCAGCGTGAAGACCAGGTATAGATGTTTTTTAAAAAAAATGAAGCTTTTTGGTTGTGTCCGCCATCTCGAGTACCACGCCGTGTCTTGTTTTCAGCAGCCAGGCTGAGTTTGTTACTGTTATATTTGTCATGAGTACTATATTTGTTATGATTACTACTATTACTACTGATACATTACTACTACTACCTACTACTATGAAATGAAGAAGCTATGCATTTTAAGAGGTGTTGAAATCTTTACTTTTAGCTTCATATTGACTGTTTAAATGGTGATGATGATGATGTGATGATGATGATGATGATGATGATGATGATGATGATGATGATGATGATGATGATGATGATGATGATGATGATGATTGCCCTAGGTGCTAAAAATAGGAAACTGTGTAATTTCCTGACATCAGATATATATATCGCGATGTTTGATAACAAAAAATGATAGTGCGTTGTGGATGTTCTATGGCATGCTAAAAATTTGTTTTAAAAAGTTGGTCAAATCTGTCAGCCTGGTCTATCTGTCTGTTTCTCTACGACCAAGACTTTAAACGGAAAATGGAATAAAACGAGACAGGAAACCTGATCCATTCCATTATTTTTTTTTAACTGACTGTTATTTTAATTTGTTATTTTGCATGGCTAAACTGTGTCAGTAACCAATGAAACAAAATTTTATTTGACAGTTTTATCGGACGAGAAAATGAAATACCTCCCTGCTGAAACTGTCGCATCATCTGTTCCCTAAGTCGTCTAGATTTCTCATCGTAGGTCATTGCTGAAACATACAAATAGGAAGGGAGATAAGGAGTGAGAGATTTGAAATTCCAAGGGGAGTAATGCTTTAAATTTTACTTCAACTAGAAGGAAGAGAATTTAAATTTATTTTAGCTATTAGTTTGTGAATCTTTGTCAGTTTTTTTTCCCTCAAATTTTCCTAGTTCGTCTTTAACAATGTAGTGGTTATTATGCGAGTTTAATAACTTCTGAGACATTAATATTATTTCTCTGGGGTTTGTTTGTGGAAGAGATTTTTTGAAATACGTCTTATGTGGCGGGGAATACAGTACGAGTAGTTCTGAGGTGAATTAAAAGTTCTCTCTCTTTCTCTCTCTCTCTCTCTTAAAGTTCGTTAGTCTTGTGGGTCTCTCTCTCTCTTAAAGTTCGTTAGTCTTGTGGCTCTCTCTCTCTCTCTTAAAGTTCGTTAGTCTTGTGGCTCTCTCTCTCTCTCTCTTTCTTAAAGTTCGTTAGTCTTGTGGTTCTCTCTCTCTCTTAAAGTTCGTTAGTCTTGTGGCTCTCTCTCTCCCTCTCTTAAAGTTCGTTAGTCTTATGGCTCTCTCTCTTAAAGTTCATTAGTCTTGTGGCTCTCTCCCTCTCTTAAAGTTCGTTAGTCTTGTGGCTCTCTCTCTTAAAATTATGTCCGTTAGTTCATTGTATATCTCTCATCTGACTCTCTCTCTCCTCTCTCTCTCTCTCTTAACATTCGTTAGTCTTGTAGCTCTCTCTCTCTCTCTCTCTTAAAGTTAGTTAGCTTTGTGGCTCTCTCTCTCTATCTCTCTTAAAGTTCGTTAGTCTTGTGGCTCTCTCTCTCTCTTAAAGTTCGTTAGTCTTGTGGGTCTCTCTCTCTCTCTCTTAAAGTTCGTTAGTCTTATGGCTCTCTCTCTCTTAAAGTTCGTTAGTCTTGTGGGTCTCTCTCTCTCTCTCTTAAAGTTCGTTAGTCTTGTGGGTCTCTCTCTCTCTCTTAAAGTTCGTTAGTCTTGTGGCTCTCTCTCTCTCTGAAAATAAAGTTAATTAGTTATTTCTCTCTCTCTCTCTCTCTCTGAAAATAACGTTAATTAGTTATTTCTCTCTCTGTCTCTCTCTGAAAATAATGTTCATTATTTCGTTCTCTCTCTTTTAAAATAAAGCTCATTAGTTATTTCTCTTTGTTCTTTCTCTTTCTCTCTCTCTCTCTCTTTTTCTTTCTGTCTCTTTGAAAAGAAAGTTCATTAGTTCGCTTTCTCTCTCTCTCTCTCTCTGAAAATAAAGTTGATTAGTTCGTTCTCACTCCATCTCTCTCTCTCTCTCTCTCTCTTCTAAAATAAAATCATTAATTATTTCTTTCTCTCTCTCCCTTCCAAAATAAAATCATTAATTATCTCTCTCTCTCTCCGTCTCTCTGAAAATAATGTTCATTATTTCATTCTCTCTCTTTTAAAACAAAATTCATTAGTTGTTTCTCTCTCTCTTTCTTTCTTTCTGTCTGTCTCTCTGAAAATAAAGTTCATT
>CM019696.1:33584958-33597462 GCA_009760885.1 Achatina immaculata
GGTTTATTCTAGACATATTTGCAGAGTTCGGACAGGGCAGCGGGGCTAAAATAAACATTCAAAAATCACATATAATGGGTTTAGGTAAATGGACCAACAAAACAGACTTCCCTTTCACATTAATACAAGTCAACAACATTAAAATATACGGAATATTATTTACAGCTACGCCTTCAAATAACATCAAAGCAAGATGGCGAAATATAATTGAAAAAATTAAAAACAGACTGGAAATTTACAAATACAGAACCACCACCATATTCGGCAGAAGTGTCGCAGTCAACACTTGCATCATACCACAGCTTATATATACCGCAAACATATTCCCCCTGCCTAAACAGTCACTTAAGGAAATCAATTCAATGATTAGAGACTTTATTTTCCGACGCACAGTACGCAGCATCCAACAGAAAACCTTGATGCAAGACAAAAATAGAGGGGGCATCTCCCTACAAGACATAGCAACAAAGATCCAGGCACTCAGGATCAAATATATAGGACAAATCATCCAACAGCCACACAAACATACTCTAGCCCACTACTACGTTGGGCTGAGGCTTCTTAAACTGTGTAAATTAAACAATATACACCCCCATCACTTTGGCACTATACCGCTCTTCTACAGACAATGCATACAAAGTGTAACTGGGAATGAACGTTTAATACGCATGAAAACATCATGCATATACAAACATCTGGTCAGGAAACAGGAGCCTCCATTACAGTGCAGAATAAAGAGAGGATACAAATACTTCATCACCGACTACACACAATCATTTCAAAACCTACACAAGAAAGGAATCACGCCAAGTGCACGAGAGATAACATACAGACTATTGTTCAACATGACACCGACCACACAAGGGATCGCCCACAGATTCCACAGACTGATCAGATGTAAACTATGTAGACTGAACACACAAGAAACGGAAGAACACATTTTCTTTCAGTGCAGAACCGTTTCTTTAGCCTTAGAATTTTTGACTCAGGAGATAGCAACAAGAACAACAGAGAAAGTAGACATATACAGAGCAATAATGTTAAACACCATTCCTCGAACAGAAACAAACAGCCATACGCAGTGTATCATCCTCCTTGCTGAGTTTAGGTATGTTGTTTGGTCATGTAGGAATAGGGCCACATTTGAAAATAGAATTTTTACAAAAGAACTCCTGTACATTTTCAAACAAAAATTGTTACAGCTTTCAACCAGTTTCTAGTGCATATTTATTTCTGTGTACACCCCGTGGGTGAAAGAGAAGGCTTTAGCCGAATACAAGCACTGTCCATCACTAGAGAGAAAGTTAACGAAGAGAGTGAGAGAGAGTGAGAAAGGGTCCTGATAGTAGGTGAGAGGATGTGTGTCTGTGGTTATACTATTACTATACACCTTTGTTGTAACGTTTTATGTACAAAGCATTCGCGTTATCATACTCCATGCTGTCACCTCACGGTTTGTAAAGCCCACCATCTCATTATTTCATTCCACGGGCAATCATCCTCAACTCACGTCACATGTACATGCTTCGTTATTGTTTATTTGAAAGTTTGTTTTTTTTTGGAAAGATTTGGAAAAAAAAAAAAACGGAAAAAAAAAAAAAAGAACGGAAAAAAAAAAAAAAAAAATTTAAAAAAAAAAAAAAATGATGAAACAAAAAAAAAAAAAAAAATATATATAAAACAAAAAATAAAAACAAAAAAAAAATGATGAAACAAAAAAAAAAAATATATAAAACAAAAAATAAAAACAAAAAAAAAAAAATATAAAACACAAAAAAGAAAAAAATAAAAATGACCTGGCTCGGTTGACTCGCCCTTGGTGGTTTTGGTGCTTGCTGAATTTGCATATAAATATTAAATAAAAAAAAAAAAAAAAAAAAGACTCACCTGAGTCAAGGTCCTCGCAGAGTCAACTAGAGCCTGGTTGACTTGTAAAGCTTTGAGAACTCACTTTTTACTGCTACTGCTAACTTTTGCTGCTACCGCTACTACTACTGCTAAAATGTCAGGACGAGGTAAGGGCGGGAAGGGACTCTGATCCGCCTTTGTGTGATATTCCTGGATTTTGTGTACTTGGAGTTTCTTTCCTTCTGTTATGGATACTCCAACCTTCTTCTACAACCCGGAGACGGATATGGAGGGTGGCCAAGAAGAACTCCCAGGGACTCTGGTATGCACAGTGAGTGGGCAGAATGCCTCACGTGTGTCATATGCATTCATGCATAGCATTCTGGCTGGACCTGTGGGTCTGGGGCTCAATGGAGTGGCAACTCTCGGCCGTTATGAGGACCGCACCAAGTGGTATGTCACTCTACGTCAAGCCACCCACATTACTCACTATGCCTCGCTGCATGGGAAGACCTTGCACCTGGAACAGTCCAAACTAACGATTCACTTTGAACATTTGGACAAGGAACGGGTTAAAGGAACCCTGCATTGGATGCCCATAGCAGTGAAGGCGGAAATGGTCAAGCGCCTTGTCACATTTCTGACCGGTGACGAGGAGGCCGAGGTATCCCGTGTTGAGAAGGCCAACGACAAGTGGGCGTTTCGGTGCAGGCCGAAACAAGATGTCCCACATTACACGTCCTTATCTCAATCCGGAAGTGTAAAAGGGCACAGGATTGCAATCACCCTGCAGGGCAGGAATGCACCATGCCCGATTTGTAGCAGCGATGCTCATCGGGCAAACCAATGCCCCAGGAAGGCAAGGCCGGCCCACAGAGAGAACGTGCAACAGCAGGTCTCTGCAGCCAAGAGAGTCGAGGAGCGGTCCGCCACGACTGCCGCGGACTTTCAGAACCAGACCACCGGCAACCAGGAGCCAGCACCAGAGCCCATTGATGATGATGGGTTTAAGCTGGTGGAAAACAGGAAAAAGAGGCGCCACCTGATGTCCGCCGCTGTGTCGCCGACCTCCAGCGAATCTCCTTGCACCCCAAGAAAACGGGTGCCCACTGGCAGAACTGCAGAGGCCAGGGGTCAGCCTCTGCCAACAGCAGAAACGCAAACGGTCCCTCTTCCAGAGAGGGTCATGGACACACCAATTCCAGCAGAGGAAGCAGTTAATGTCCCCCCTGCAGAGGAGGACATGGACTCGCCGCTAGCCGAGGAACCTCTATCTTGGGCCCAGCTGACGGGAGAACAGTCTGACGATGATGATCCTCCGTTAACGATTGATGAGGAGGTATGAGGGAAATATAACTGTGTTGACCAGGCGGATTATTGTGTTGCATTTTCTAGAACTAGAATGTTTGGTTCCACGGTACCAAGACAAACGAGCGGATGATCGTGCCCACGGGACTTTGTATAGGACGGATTTTTGTATTTTTCATTTCTCAATACTGGAATATTTCATTTATTTGTGTCGTGCTTTTCTCAACCATTGGATGTACAGGAGCAAGGTAACAACTTACTTCTTTTTTTGGTTTTTTTTCTTTCTGTTAGTATATTTTTTTATGTCCTCATAGTCCTTTCTAATTTACATTTTTCATTTGTGTTTTTCTGTTTTCAATATGGCTGATAAACTTTCTATTTTAAGTGTTAACATTAGGGGACTGAGAAGTAAACTCAGTCAAGTAGTGCACCTAGTACACAAATACAAGCCAGACTTCATCTTTATCCAAGAAACACACATCACCACGGAAATACGTGCCAACAACATCACACAACTCTTAGGACTCAGACATTCTTGTTTCAGCTTAGGGAATAGACACACAGGAGCAGCAATACTACAAGTATCAGAAGACTGGCAAATTGTAGGACACAACAGAGACAGCGAAGGTAGAGTAGCAATAGTGGAAATAAAACACACAAGTTCAAACCACAACAAATACACATTAGTCAATGTATATGCACCAGCTGTGAGAGACCAGCAAATTAACTTCTATGACAAGCTCTCACAGATGCTAACATCATTCCACAGGGGGCAAAACATTATCATAGCAGGAGACTTTAATTGTGTCATGCACGATCTTGATCTGTCGAGAGGAACAATTGACGTACGCCGTGAACTTGAACAAATAGACATACTACACAACATCATAGACGAACACGGGCTCGTAGACACATACAGAAAGGTGAACCCACATGGTAAGGAAACTACACACACTGACACAATTAACATAAACATGGGACGATCAGCCCGAATAGACAGAATATATGTCCCAGAAGGTCTTCTAATAAATGACATCAAACACATAGACACAACCTTAAATTACACAGATCATAAAGCGGTCATGGTCACATTAAACGCAACCTTGGCACAACTCAAAAACAAACGCTCCCCACACTGGAAGTTTAATAACAGTTTGCTGGATAATGGAGATTATGTAGATAACATAACGGAACTATTACACGCGTACACTCAAGACTTACCTGAATCCAACCTCATAGAATACTGGGATGTATTAAAGAACACTATCAGAGAGAGAACACAGGTCTTGGCGACAAAAATACACAGATACAGACGACAGCAACAACAAATGTTGGAAAATGCTATTAAACTAACCAAGCAGGTAGATCCCAATAGTCCTCACATACATGCGCTAGAGGAAGAAGTAGAAAAATACCATCAACACAGTTACCAGGGTGCTTTCATCAGAACAAAACTTGCCTCTGCCGTACAAGAAATACCAAGTAAAAAATATCTAGGTACAGAACAAAATGTGCAAAGAAGCAGGCAAATACGCAAAATAATAGACATAAATGGACAGGAACAGACAGGCACTACCGGAATAAGCCAAACCTTTCAAGATTTTTATATACATTTATACTCTGAGGACAAAGGTCAATCAGAAGACATACAAAACAAATTCTTGAACTACGCCAAACAGATTTCTGAAGAAGACAAACAAACATTAAACATCCCACTCACGCTAGGAAACCTACAAAATGCGCTTGACACATTCCAAAAGAACAAATCTCCAGGACCGGATGGCCTCACTGCCGAGTTTTATCAGAAATTCTTCCACATTTTAGGACCTGTCCTACACAAGGTGTTTATTGAAGCCTTCGACAGAAAAGAATTACCCAACAGTCTCAATCAGTCATACATAACACTCATTAAGAAAAGCAACGCAGACACAACTCAAGTTAAAAATTACAGACCTATCTCGTTACTCAACGTAGACTACAAAATTCTAGCAAAGTCCCTAACTATGAAACTCAAACCCGTCATGCACACACTTATACATGAGGACCAGCAATGCAGTGTCACCGACAGAAACATAAATACGCATCTACATTTCCTAAGAGATGTTATCCAATACTCTCACGATAAGAATAGCCAGTCAGCAATCTTATCGCTGGACCAGGAGAAGGCTTTCGATAGAGTTTCCCATTCTTTCCTCCAGAAAACCTTGTCCAAATGTAATCTTGGGAACTACATCAGAGACTGGATACAAATTCTATACAACAAACCAGAAAGCAGACTTTTAATAAACCATACCCTCAGTGAACCAATACGGTTAACCAGATCTGTACGTCAGGGCTGCCCACTCTCACCCCTGTTGTATGTGTTAACTCTAGAGCCACTCCTGGAGAGAATCAGGCAAGAGACAATAGTCAAAGGAATCTTTATTCCTGGAATGGGAGAGAGGAAGTCGTTGGCCTATGCTGACGACACAATCTTCTTTCCCTCCAATATATCCTCTATCAGGTTTATTCTAGACATATTTGCAGAGTTCGGACAGGGCAGCGGGGCTAAAATAAACATTCAAAAATCACATATAATGGGTTTAGGTAAATGGACCAACAAAACAGACTTCCCTTTCACATTAATACAAGTCAACAACATTAAAATATACGGAATATTATTTACAGCTACGCCTTCAAATAACATCAAAGCAAGATGGCGAAATATAATTGAAAAAATTAAAAACAGACTGGAAATTTACAAATACAGAACCACCACCATATTCGGCAGAAGTGTCGCAGTCAACACTTGCATCATACCACAGCTTATATATACCGCAAACATATTCCCCCTGCCTAAACAGTCACTTAAGGAAATCAATTCAATGATTAGAGACTTTATTTTCCGACGCACAGTACGCAGCATCCAACAGAAAACCTTGATGCAAGACAAAAATAGAGGGGGCATCTCCCTACAAGACATAGCAACAAAGATCCAGGCACTCAGGATCAAATATATAGGACAAATCATCCAACAGCCACACAAACATACTCTAGCCCACTACTACGTTGGGCTGAGGCTTCTTAAACTGTGTAAATTAAACAATATACACCCCCATCACTTTGGCACTATACCGCTCTTCTACAGACAATGCATACAAAGTGTAACTGGGAATGAACGTTTAATACGCATGAAAACATCATGCATATACAAACATCTGGTCAGGAAACAGGAGCCTCCATTACAGTGCAGAATAAAGAGAGGATACAAATACTTCATCACCGACTACACACAATCATTTCAAAACCTACACAAGAAAGGAATCACGCCAAGTGCACGAGAGATAACATACAGACTATTGTTCAACATGACACCGACCACACAAGGGATCGCCCACAGATTCCACAGACTGATCAGATGTAAACTATGTAGACTGAACACACAAGAAACGGAAGAACACATTTTCTTTCAGTGCAGAACCGTTTCTTTAGCCTTAGAATTTTTGACTCAGGAGATAGCAACAAGAACAACAGAGAAAGTAGACATATACAGAGCAATAATGTTAAACACCATTCCTCGAACAGAAACAAACAGCCATACGCAGTGTATCATCCTCCTTGCTGAGTTTAGGTATGTTGTTTGGTCATGTAGGAATAGGGCCACATTTGAAAATAGAATTTTTACAAAAGAACTTCTCCTGTACATTTTCAAACAAAAATTGTTACAGCTTTCAACCAGTTTCTAGTGCATATTTATTTCTGTGTACACCCCGTGGGTGAAAGAGAAGGCTTTAGCCGAATACAAGCACTGTCCATCACTAGAGAGAAAGTTAACGAAGAGAGTGAGAGAGAGTGAGAAAGGGTCCTGATAGTAGGTGAGAGGATGTGTGTCTGTGGTTATACTATTACTATACACCTTTGTTGTAACGTTTTATGTACAAAGCATTCGCGTTATCATACTCCATGCTGTCACCTCACGGTTTGTAAAGCCCACCATCTCATTATTTCATTCCACGGGCAATCATCCTCAACTCACGTCACATGTACATGCTTCGTTATTGTTTATTTGAAAGTTTGTTTTTTTTTTGGAAAGATTTGGAAAAAAAAAAAAAAAAAAAAAAAAAAAAAAAAAAAAAAAAAAAAAAAAAAAAAAAAAAAAAATTAAAAAAAAAAAAAATGAAACAAAAAAAAAAATATATATAAAACAAAAAATAAAAACAAAAAAAAAAATATAAAACACAAAAAAGAAGAAAAATAAAAATGACCTGGCTCGGTTGACTCGCCCTTGGTGGTTTTGGTGCTTGCTGAATTTGCATATAAAATATTAAATAAAAATAAAAAAAAAAAAAAAAAAAAAGCTTTGGGTCGCGCGAGGTTCCTCCCATAAAACACGGGTCGAGGGTTATCACGCTGGGGGTGGTAAGGTAGGTGATGTGTTAACAAAACATCATCATGTGACTGGAGTGGCTCCTAGTGTCTCGGCACTTGCTCACAGTCCGTCCCGTTGTTGCTTCACGCGTCCTGGTGCTTGTGACCGCACTCAGCGTTGGGCGGGGAAGGCATCCAGAGCTGGAGGCGCATTACCACTTTTGTTTTTTTTTGTTTTGTTTTGTTTTGTTTTGTTTTGTTTTTAAAAGAAAGAATTCCGCAGCATTCATTCATTCATTCATTTGCATGTCCCTTGCGGAACTTTGCGTCCCAAACAGCACTCCTGTAGGTCTCTCGGTTATGAGCAAGATGGCATTCTGCTGATGCATCCATTTGCAGATCATCAACGATGTCTTGCAGCCATCTTCGCTTTGTTTTTGGAACTACTCATTAAAAAATATCTACAAATCTGTACCGTAGGAACTATTTCTTTTTCTAATGGTCACAGAGAAGGGAGAAATCAGTTCATTTTGAATCATCTTCCCAAAATAATGTCGGGTCGACCAATGGGTTAGCGAATAAACGAACATGTATTTTAAGAAAAAAAAATCACATTACTTTATTTTGCTTGCATGTTCATCCCAATTCTCCTAATTTGCTGTCCCCCGTCGTTTGCAAATGCACATGATGCACTATTGGTAGAGCCGGCCTCGGTATACAAATTGAAATAAAAATAATCAAAACAGCGAAAACGTTTACGTACGAAACATTTGACCTTTGACATTTCGATCAGAATGGCGTCCAAAGGTGAGGATGCAAAATATTCTGATGATCGAAGCTATTCTGTAGACAGCGTTGCTTCAGAGTCCTCGACAGAAAGTTCCAGTAACGTTGATCCGGAACTTGACGCCATCCTTGATAGTAAGAGGTGGTTTCTAAGTGTATAGAGATGTTAGTATATAGAGAAGCGTGATTTGACTTGTAGTATGTACGAACTTGTAGTATATACTAAGTTAAGACTATTCAATTCAAATGTAATATCCACCCTCATTTATTCATGCGAAAGCTGGAAAACAACTAAAGAAATAGAAAAGAAATTAGTCTCTTTTGAAAACAAATGCCTAAGGAAAATACTCGGCATCAAGTGGAACGAATTCAAGAACAATGCAGAGATAAGACAGATGACTGAACCACAACCAGTCTCATGGGTGATCAGGAAAAGGAGATGGGCATATGTTGGTCACTTGATGAGAAGAAATGATCAGAGAATCCCAAAACAAGCTATCAAATGGAACACAACAAGCCAAAGAAAAAGAGGCAGACCGCGTGAAACTCTGAAGAGGACATTATTAAGAGAGGCCAAATTAACAGGTATAAAATCCTTTGATGAGTTGAAAGACTCGCCGAAGACAGGAAAAATTGGCAAACTACTTTGCGAGCCCTATGTGACGTTTAACGGCACAGGAAGGATATAAGATAAGATAAGATATACGAACATCCTCCCGTGTGGTCCTGGGATCTGTAAAGAATAGGACCACTGTACCTTACCACGCATGATCATAAAAGTGACTGCTGAGATGTTGAAAGCAGAAGAAACAGAAACACCACTTTTTCCTATTATGTACCCTTCCAAGATGGTCCTGTCTAAATTATCATGACTTTTAACGCATCCAAAATATTTAAGTTTTCTCTATTTAATTCTCTTTACTATGCGGGCCCTATGTGACCATTTAGCGGCATTGGAAGGATGTAAGTAAGTATGGATATATATTTGATGTTTTCAAACAAATTGTTGATATGATACATCAACAATAAATCTGATGTAGTACATCAATTTTCAGTACTCTCCACTTTCAGACCTTACATTTGCAACTGAGCCTGGCTGAAACTGGCAAAGGTCATGAACAACATAACATCTACTTCTGGTGTTCAGTGTCTGTCACAAGCACTCAGGGTCTGTTGCGGACACACAGATCATCATCAGCCTAAATCAGGCAGCGCATGAACTCTCTCTCAGGTACAGTAGACTGTTGTGTTTTGTTCTTAACATAGATCTGAATGCATTTAGATTATATACTGTGCAGTATGGTCCATTTATTTCCACACAAACTGTAGCAGTGGTTCCCAAACTTTGGGATACAAAGGGTCAGGTAGTGGTCCACATAACAAGACTAGACTTTATGTAAAACTAAAAACATGTGATTTTAAATGTGTACATAGTGTCAAGGGGAGTTTAGAGAGACTGTATAGGGAGGTCCGTAGTAAATTATTATTAACTTTGTGCATCCTTGACCGTAACAATTTTGGGAACCACTGAAGTGAGCATCATTTGAACAGAAAGATTACTTATCTTCTGCTTGCTCTCCTTATAGCAGTATATTGAATGTTTGGATGTAAGATAGATAACTCATCTGAGAATTGGAACATTTGTATAAAATGAGTTATCTTCTAAAGTAATCAGCTGTTTGTGAGTAGAGTCCATCTCCTTGTCTCAGGTTGCACGAGGGTCACGGATGGGGAATGATAGGAAAAAGGTCAAGTGAGAGAAAAATCATATGACTGAGGGACAGGTGTGTTTTGTGTATCGTCTGAGATAGACATAGATTAGGCTGTCAGAAATGTTGTTTAGTGAAACAGATGTAGAACAGAGTGTATTAGGTTGTTCTGATGGTGACATTAGTCTGCCGGGAACATATATCGTGGAGATGTCCAGTCTTGTGTCCATGGATTTTGTTGATACCTTTGTTGTTCTTGTCATATCGCTCATCGTCACCTCGTGCATCATTAAAGTCATTTCAACTGTAAAGTTGCTGCTTCTGTATTACTATTTCTAAATGAATAGCAGTACATCTACAGTTTACATTCTACACACAGAAAATCACCAGAGTATTCTGCTTTATCCTCCTGCATCCCATGTTCTAGCCTCGGATTTATGTTGTGTGGATAATCTTCTGTGGAGAGGAGCAGACAGAACCACAAAAATAAGATCATCTTTCCAATCGCAACATATGCCTGTGAGACCTGGACACTTAACAAAACAGGTGAGAAACACTTAAATGCCTTTGAATGTAAGTGCTACAGAAGAGTTCTCCAAATATCGTGGACACAAAAAAGAACAAATATATCTATACTACAAGAGCTTAATATTCAAGAAGGCTGGCCAGTAAAGAGGATTAAAGACAGAAAACTTAACTATTTTGGACACATTAAACATCATGATAATTTAGAAAAGACCGTATTGGAAAGATACATAATGGGAAAAAGAAAGAGAGGAAGACCAAAACGAAGATGCCTGCAAGATTTCATTGACGATCTGCAAATGGATGCAACAGAGGCAGGCCATCTTGCTGACAACCGAGAGGCCTACAGGAGTGCTGTTTGGGAGGCAAAGTTCTGCATGGGACAAGCAAATGAATAAAGTGAAATGGATAATCTTGTGTACATAATGCCACAGTGTTGTAGCATAGTTTTCAAGATATGATTTTTCTTAATCAGAAGTAGACAGTTTGTTGTTACTGAGGTGGATTATGAAGTGCAAATGGGAGATGCTGTTCACCACAGTGACCACTTGGCAACCTTCCACATTATCTAGGTGCCTCTTCTTTTGTCTCCCAGGAACCTTGAGCTGTGTTCTTTTGCAGCCAGTGTTGTGAAGATGTTGAGGCACATCAAGCTGGTAAATTGGGAGTTGATTTCGATAGCTAATTATTTTTTTGTCAGTCCCTGGAGTGGAACTAAAAAGGGAGGGTGTTGAATAGTTCTTTAGCAGGGTCCATCAGCATGAGGAGTATGGCTATCCCTGCCATGTTAGACATGCTAAATCTGTTAGTGATGGTAGCAACAGAGAGGTGGGACAGGGTCTTGGTCAGCTATGGTTCATGAGTCCAGATGTTGGTATGTCAGCTATGGTTCGCCAGTCCTAATGTTAGTATGTCAGCTATTGTTTACCATTCATGTTAGTATGTCAGCAATGATTCACCAGTCCTGATGTTAGTATGTCATCTATTGTTTACCAGTCATGTTAGTATGTCATCAATGAGTCACCGGTCTTAATGCTAGTATGTCAGCTATGGTTCACTAGTCTTGATGTCAGTATGTCAGTTATGGGTCCTGATGTTAGTATGTCAGCTATGTTCACCAGTCTTGATGTTAGTATGTCAGCAATGGTTCACCAGTCTTGATGTTAGTATGTCAGTTATGGGTCCCGATGTTAGTATGTCAGCTATGTTCACCAGTCTTGATGTTAGTATGTCAGCTATTGTTCACTAGTCTTGATGTTAGTATGTCAGCTATGAGTCACCAGTCTTGATGTTAGTATTTCAGCTATGGTTCACCAGTCTTGATGTTAGTATTTCAGCTATGGTTCACCAGTCTTGATGTTAATATTTCAGCTATTGTTCACCAGTCTTGATTTTAGTATTTCAGCTATGAGTCACCAGTCTTGATGTTAGTTTGTCAGCTATGGTTTGCCAGTCCTGATGTTAGTATGTCAGCTATGAGTCACCAGTCTTGATGTTAGTATGTCAGCTATGGTTCACCAGTCCTGATGTTAGCATGTCAGCTATTAGTCACTGACTACCAAATGGGACAGCATCTTCATTCCTTATTACCTCCCTTTATTACCATTTTTTAGATTGGAGATGGTAAGTGAGCAGCTGGGCAAGGCAGACCACAGTGGCCTCAGAGATCTGTGTCACTACTGTTGAGATGTGGTATCAGTGGGACTGATTGATGCAGGCTTGGATAGCAGATGTGGTGGGCAGGTAGGTCAAGGTTGTTAGTGGTTTTGATATGTCACTTTTCTGTTCATTAGATTCATCTACTACTACTACTACTTCTACTACTACTAAGTACTACTACTAACTAATACTACTACTACTACAACTACTAACTAATACTACTACAGCTACTAATACTACTAATACTAACTAATACTACTACAACTAACTAATACTACTACTACTACTACTACTACTAATACTACTACTAATACTACTACTA